>APFE031259661.1:155875-180950 GCA_000404065.3 Pinus taeda | reverse complement strand
CCGCCCCTCCTCTGGCCCAATGCCTGTATTTATAGTGTTCTAGAGGAAGTTATTCAGTTCCAACATCAATGGGATACTCCCTCTTTTGGATGGGGTAGCTCCTCTCTTGATGGGATAAGTTCCTCTATCATAGGGATGCATGAACCATCTGGAGCGCTCAATACACGTCAAACACTCTTCTAGAAGGCTCTAGAAGTGACCACAAGTAACTTTTTAGAGATGAAACTCGTGCCTTTTGACCTTTACAGGGGTACGCACCCAACCTTTAGCTTACAGAGCGTACAAGTACGCAGGTACAGTGTGTTTGGAGTGCGTACATGCAAGGAAGGTAGAGAGAACCTGCGTACCCAGAGATAAACATGTTTTTTAATGACTTTCTCTCTTTTTGAAGTTTGACATGAAGAGCAGAGGTATAAGGCTTGACAAGGAGGATAATATGACTATTGATTGAGCCATATTAACTGCAGATAGTCATCGTGACAAATTTCAGTGTAACACTGCTGCCACCCAAAACACAGTTTTTGCTCTTCCATGCAACTGCTAGTGTGATACTTTGATTTGCAAAATTTGATATTGGTTTAGATTCAATTGCTTAGATCATTTGATGTTCTTTTACCATATTTCTCTCGCATGCTTTTTTGTTCATAAGGTACTGTTCAACATTTTATGTTTGTAGGTCAGCAATTAGGTCAAGCTAGACAAAATTCTGTTTTTTAGTTCTTTCTTTGGTTAGTTTTGATAAGTAAATGTGCAGGTCTCTTGCAGGAAATCCCATCTCACCATCCCTCCATAAAACAGCAAGCACCAGCTCACTTCTCATAGATTTCCTAGCTCATTCGCAATATTTCGCTAATTTGCCCTAATTTCTGCGTTTTTTCCATAAAGCTGCTTTCTTGCCATTTGAACAAATCCAACCATCATGTTCATCCCTGATCTTATTTGACAAGTTCTAGACACCTCATCACCTTCATCTAGCCTTCATTTCCCCTTTCCCATTATTTTTTCCATCTTCAAAACTCCAAAAACAGCTTTCGGCCTCCTCCTGTAGATCCTCCCGTAGATCCCCTACAACCTCCTGTATAATTTCCCGTGAGTGATTTTTCGAAGTCCGATCACTAGGAAGTCTCCAGAAGGGTACTAGGAGCTTCGTAGGACCTCTCCACACCATCATCCACCTCTGAAGCAACCAAATCCATCTTTCTTTTCCACCAATCCTTTGCACAGTCACAACTAGATAAATCACAAGCATAATAATTTCACATAAAAACACTCAAAAGTACCAAAAAGATGATTCCTTCTCATTTCTTTTCAGAAGTAGCTTGAATAAACGCAATTTACCTTTTCAGTGGTTAATTTCCCCCATTTTAGTAGTTTCCATCTCTTTTATTGCAAAATTAGGGTTAGTGGGTAAACTAGGGTTTGATAGGGTTTGTGTTTCATTTCAGTTTTCATTCTCTTTCTGCAAGTAGAATAGCCCCTGTAGAGTTAGTTTCCTTTCATCATAGTTAAAGTTTCTTCTGAGAACTCATAGAAGTTGGCTTAAGCTCCTAGCGAACTTGCGCCAACTAATCAAGTGACAGCCTACAGTAAGAGCTAGTACTTGTGCATACAGCATCGTCGCTTCCAAGTTTGTTACGAACTACCCGGTTGATAAAAGTAAAGTAGGAAGCCCCAGGAGTTGCAGCATTATTGCTGCAATACTGGTGCTCACCAATAGATGCTTGTAAGAGGGGGCTTGGTGGAGTCCTTATGCAGGATGGACAAGTGCTATGCTATGAGTCCTGGAAACTAAACGAGCACAAGAAGAACTACCCGACACATGATCTTGAGTTATCAGTGCTTATACATGCATTGAAGATGTTGAGACACTATCTTCTTGGTAGGAGGTTTGTACTTATGAGTGATCACATTGGATTGAGGTATTTGTTTGGCCAGTTGAATCTGAATGCTAAGTAGGCTGGAGGGTTGGCCATGATTGACGAGTTTGATTTTGAGATCAGATACATCAAAGGTAAAGAGAACATGGTGGCAGATGCTCTTAGTAGATGGTTACATGTACATCAATTGGCAGTTATGAACTCCTATGGGACAAACTTACATGATAGGATTTTGAAGGCAGGTCAACAGGATGTCAGGTATATGGAGATTGTTTGCATGTTGCAGTAGGATGCTGGTACGAGTATATGTGATATTATAGGTCCAGATACATGTACAAGTGCAGGTACATGTACATGTAGTCGTATAGGTACAAGTGGCAGTATAGGGATAGGTACACGTACAGGTATAGGTGCAGGTGCACAAGACATGGATTATTGTCTTACAAAAAATGGATTGGTTAGGTTCTGAGACAGGATATATATATCGGATAGCAGTGAGCTCAAGAAAGTGATCTTGAGGGAGTTTCATGTGAAACCATATTCAGGTCACCTAGGGTATCAGAAGACATTGACAACCGTGAAGATATTATACTATTATCCGAATTTGAAGAGGGATGTAGTAGAGTTTGTGGCGAGGTGTTTTGATTATCAGCGAGTGAAAGCAGAGTGTAAAAATCCTGGTGGATTTCTACAGCTGATCGTGATTCCAGAGTGGAAATGGGAGGTTATTTCCATGGACTTCATCATAGGGTTGTCGAAGACAGTGAAGTAGCATGATTCCGTCATGGTCATTGTGGACAGGTTAACACAGGTTGCACACTTCATTCCAGTGAAGTCTACATTCTCAGCTAGCGATGTGGCACAAGTATTCATCAGAGATGTGGTTAGAATACATGGTGTTCCAAAGAAGATTGTGTCAGACAGAGATGCGAAGTTCACTTCCAAGTTTTGGAAGGAGTTGTTTGCAGGTTTGGGCACAAAGTTAGACAGACAGAGAGGGTCAACATGATATTAGAGGACATGTTGAGAATGTACGTGATGCATAGAGGAAGTGGGAAGAGTATCTCCCTTCGGTAGACTTCGCATATAACAATGATTATCAGGAGTCACTGAGGATGAGTCCTTTTGAGGCATTGTACGAATGAAGTTGTAACACTCCCATCTGTTGGAGTGATCTAGTTAGTAGATTATTTATTGGACCAGATATGTTGGCAGAGGAATAGGAAATGCATGTGATCAAGAAGAATCTAAAGGAAACACAGGATAGACAAAAGAGTTATGCAAATAGGAACAGGTTGTTCAAGGAGTTCCAGGTTGGTGAATAGGTGTACTTGCGCATCAAACCGAAGAGGAGCTCCTTGCAAATTGCCTCATGTGCCAAGCTGGCACCACAATTTTGTGGACCCTTCAGTATTATTGGGAGGATTGGGCCAGTAGCCTATCGATTTGCACTGCCTCCGACAGTGAAATTCCATGATGTTTTCCATGTCTCTTTTCTTAAGAAGTATGTTAAGGATTTTGATCATGTGATTGACAGGTATATATTGCAGGT
Source organism: Pinus taeda (assembly GCA_000404065.3). NCBI lineage: Eukaryota > Viridiplantae > Streptophyta > Pinopsida > Pinales > Pinaceae > Pinus > Pinus taeda. Next base: position 177,521 of record APFE031259661.1, on the reverse strand, counting down.
GGAACCAGAAGAAGAATTCCAACCGAAGCCTTAATGTATATTGCGGAAAAAGGTGCTCATGCTCTGGAACTAAGGAATTGAACAAGTTAAAGTGCAATGGAAGCACTTTGGGCTCGATGAAGTGACATGGGAGATTATGGATCAGATGCGGGCAATGTATCCTTCCTTGTTTGCCGGATGAGGCAAAGTAGATTTGATATGGTGGTTTGGTATTTTCTTTACCGCAATCCAAACCTAGATCACTAGGCCCTAAAACGAGATTGCTCCCTCAAGCTTTACTGTGTATCCCACCAAAACTGGTCAAGGGATTCGTAGGCCTTTGGGAATGAAACTTGAGACCACCTCCACCTCAGATTCTTAAATCCATCTAGCAAACCAGAGCTCAAAACCTGACATAAACATCCCAACATACCATGGCATCTAGAAATAAGCAAGGCTAGGCTGAAATCCACTTCCATAACCCGACAAAACCATGTCACTGACATCAAGATAACCATACACCAACATGGAAAGCCATACATGTGCAAACTAGCTAGAAAATTCATACATGCAAAAGGTTACTTGCAAGTATTCCTGCTGAAGTTGTTTGAATCCTGCTTTCCTTTCCTTGATCCTTGCTTTCTTTTCCTTTCCTTGCTCCAAAATAGAGTGCTCCAAGAAAACTCTAAGTGACCAAGAGTGAGAGAGAGAGAGAAAATGAGAGAGCTCCAAACATGAACTCACTAAAGCTTAAGCTGACCAAAGCCATGAACTGGTCCTCATAAGCCTTTTTATGAATGAGGCCTCTAATTTCTTAATTTTCCATTATTTTCCTTCAATTTCCTCCTCATTTGCAATCTATGACCTTTCGCCCTACTTTTCTCCTAATTTCTTTTATTTTCATAAATAAATGTGCCAAAATGCGTTTTTTCCTTTTAATGCCTTTGGCTTAGCCTTTGCACATTTTCCTTATCCAAAACACCCATCCAGTGATGCCCACTAGGATATCTTTGCCCAACATTCAGCTTGAAATAAGTATCCCTTAACCATGGTCTTATTTTGCCTTTATTAAGTTTTATTACATGAAATTTTCACCAGCGTTGTTACAGAATCCTCCCCCTTGGAAAACACTGTCCTTGATGTTAAACCACACCAAGACCTCAGTAAAACCTTTGAAAAGTAAACATACTAAGTATGGAGCTTTATAACTTAGCTCGTTGAAGTATTTACAATGAAAGACCTACTCAAAATCAAAACGTCATGATAACATGACCAAATAAAAACCATACCACATACTAGAGATTTATAACATAGTTCATTACAGTATTTACATCCATATGCATATACATATACCAAAACATCAATAAAACATATGCCAACATAAACTAAACATCAAACCAAAACTGCTTTGCCTCAACCGACAAACAATGAAGGATATAGGGCCTGCATCTGATCTGCCATCTCCCATGTTGCTTCTTTAGGCCCAAAATGCTTCCACTACACTTTAACTTGCTCTATGGCTCCATTCCTGAGCATGAGATGTTTTCACTGCAGTATGCACTGAGGCTCTATATGGAACTCTCCTTGCTCCACCCGCAATACAAACCAATCAATAACATGATAAACATCCTTTAGATACTTCTTAAGCAATGAAATATGGAAAACATCATGGACTTTCATTGTTGGAGGCAGTGCAAGTCGATATGCCACCGGTCCAATCCTCTCAAGGATCTCAAAAGGCCTACAATACCGTGATGCCAACTTGGCACATGAACCAATCATCCAAGAGTTTTTCTTGGGCTTGATGCGTAAATACACATGTTCCCCAACCTGAAACTCCTTGAATACCTTGTGCTCGCCTACATAATTTTTATGTCTATCCTGTGCTGCATTTAGATTCTTGTTTATAACCTGCATTTCCTACTCCATGTCTACCAACATATCCGATCCAATAAGTACCATGTTCACTGGATTACTCCAGCTGATAGGAGTGTTACAACTCCGTCCATACATTACCTCGAAAGGACTCCTCCTCAATGAATCCTGATAACCATTTTTGTATGCAAACTCACGCAAAGGAATATACTCGCATTTCCTCTGCTAGTGCATCATGTACATCCTCAGCATGTTCTCCAAAATCCTATTGACCCTCTCTACCTGACTAGTTGTCTTTGGATGATAAGTTGTATTGACGGCCAACCTTGTACCCAAGCCTGGAAAATATCTCCTTACAAAACTTGGAAGTGAATTTTGCATCCCTCTCTGACACAATCTTCTTTGGAACACCATGCAGTCTCATTATCTCTTTGATGCCACCTCACTAGCTAAATATGTAGTCTTTACCGGAATGAAGTGAGCTAACTTGATCAAACTGTCAACCACGACCATAATAGAATCATGCTGCTTCACTGTCCTCGAAATACTTGTAATGAAATCCATGTAAACGACCTCCCATTTTCATTCTAAAATCTCTATAGGTTGTAGTAAACCACCTGTATGCTTACATTCTGCCTTTACCTGCTGACAATCTAAACATCTAGCCACGAAATCTACGACTTCCTTCTTCAGATTCAACCAATAATATAACTTCTTAACCAACGTTAATGTCTTCTGATATCTTGGATGTCCTGAGTATGGCTTGATGTGAAATTCCCTCAAGATAAGCTTCTTGAGCACACTGCAATTCAGCACATAGATCCCGTCTCTAAATCTCACCAACCCATCTATCGTGAGACGGTAGTCAGAATCTTAATCACATGTACTTGTACCTGTACCCTTAATCTGTTGTAACTTGTGCATTATTTCCATGTATTTGTCATCCTGTTATCCTGCCTGTGAAATCCTATCCTGTAACTCTGTCCCATAAGAGCTCATCGCTGCTGTATAATTTACACGTAACTTCCTGCTAAGAGCATGTGCAACCTGGTTCTCCTTCCCTTTGATGTATTTGATCTCGAAGTTGAACTCACTAAGGGCGGCCAACCATATAGCTTGCTTGGCATTAAGGTTCAGTTGGTTAAAAAAATACCTCAACCATTGTGATCACTCATCAATGTAAACCTCCTGCCCAACAGATAATGTCTCCACATATTCAATGCATGTGCAATCGTTTCTAGCTCAAGATCATGCGTTGGATAGTTCTATTCATGCTCATTCAATTTCTGTGACTCATCGCAACTACCTGTCCTTCTTGCATGAAACTCCACCAAGTCCTCTCTTGCAAGCATTTGTACACACTACAAACTCCTTGTATGGATCCATAATATTTAACACTAGTGCATGTGGTAACAATTTCTTAAGTTGCTCAAAACTATCCTCACATTCCTTTATCTATTCAAACTTCTTACCTTTTCACTACAATGATGTGATAGGATATGCAATGCGTGATAAGTTCCTGATGAACATCCTATAGTAACCTGCGAATCCCATAAATGATCTCACCTCATCCACATTCTTAGGAGTTTCCCACTCCATGATGACCCTTATCTTTTCTGGATCTACTGCAATGCCTTCCTTGGAGACAACATGTCCCAAGTAATGTACCTCAGTCTGAAAGAAGCTGCAGTTTCTAAACTTAGCATACAACCGATGCTCTCTTAGCAATCTCAACACTACTGCTAAATGTTTGACGTGTTCCTCCTCATTCACAGAATATACCAATATATGATCACTGAACACAATAAAAAACTTATCCAAATATGGATGCAACACACTATTAATCAAACACATGAATGTATCTAGAGTGTTAGTCAAACTGAATGGAGCAACAACAAACTCATAATTCCTATACTTGGTCCTGAACGCAGTCTTGAAGATATCCTCTTCCTTGATGCATACCTGATGGTATCCCAACCTCAAGTCGATCTTAGAGAACATTGCCGCTCGCTTTAGCTGATCAAACAAATCATCAATACTTGGAAAATGGTACATGTTCTTGACCATCACTTTGTTCAGCTACCTGTAATCAATGCATAATCTGAGAGTACTATCTTTCTTCGTTAAGAAAAACACTGGTGTGCCCCAAGGTGATACACTAAGTCTGATGTATCCATTGTCCAACATTTCCTTCAACTGTAATTTCAACTCTACCAACTTAGGTGTGCTCATCCTATAAGGTGCTTTTGATGTTGGAGTTTCCCCTTGCACTAAATCAATAGAAAAGTTTACCTCCCTGTGAGGTGGCAACTCTGCAATGTCCTCAGGGAATACATCCTGAAACTATTGCAAAACTGGGTACCTGCTCAACACATATGCATCCTCAACCTCCTTACCCTTGTCACTCGAAATGTGTACTACAAACATCACACAACCTTTTTTGCAACTATGCTTAGCCTGCATAACGGTAACAATCCTCACTGATGTAGGCTTCTTCTTTCCCTGCAAAGTCCTCTTTTCCTCACTATCCTCCACACACTCAATAGCCTTGTTGAAGCAATCCACTTTGGTCCTGTGAAGGTATAGCTAATCCATACCCAAAAGCATATTGTATGATCCCAATGGCAATACATTCAAATGTGATGTTGTAGGCATACCATTTAACTCAAATGCACAAGCTCTTACCCAATGGTGCACTCGCTTCTTTGTACCTGTAGCCAATTGTACCAACCAAGATTCTACATGCACTTCTTTTCTCAAACCACACTTATCCACCAAGCCAGGACTAACATATCTATAATTAGATCCAGGGTCAATCAAAATAGAAACAACTTGATCACAAAGCTTACCTTTTATCTCAATGATCGATGCCTGATGATCCACCTGCCTGTTGTCTACAACTGTATAAATATGAGGAATGATATGGCCAACATCACCAACGGTATGTGCCTCCTGAAACAGTAGATTTGGGGTATACCACCACTTTGAACTGTGGAAAATCCTTCTTACGATGATCCTTACCACATATCCAAAACTGTAATGGTTATCTACCACCGCCTCTAGTCTGCTGTTGTCCATGTCCCTTCTTAGTTTTATTGAATCTCTTGTAAGGAACTACATTATCTTTCTCACTTGCATCTTGAGGTCTTCCTCGCTTTGGTGACCATTTTCCTTTATCTTTCTCATTTCCTTTCAAGTCACGTTTCGACTCAACTTTGTGCTTTGACTGCTCATAATAATGCTTCAACTTTCGGATGGCCTCCTCCAACGATCTAGGCTCATCAAATTCAATCCGGTCTCCGTATTCTATTGGCAGTCCACTGATGAATCTATGAACCTTGGCCTTCTCCTCCTTGATGTAAGGCACATATCTCAACAACTCCAGAAACCTATGAGTATACTCATCATCTGTCATAGAACCCATCCGCAACTCATAAAACTCCTTAGCTCTGTCATCATAGTACCTCTCCGAAAAGTACTTATTCTTGAAGATTCTTTCAAACACATTTCAAGTCGAATCATCTTCATCAATACCTTTAACATTCTTCACATCTTCCCACCAAATATCTGCCTTACCTTTGTGACTGAAAGTGGCTATCCTTGCTTTCATGTTTTCTGAGTAATCATGCAATCTAAGGAATTTCCTCATGCCAAGCACCCATGCCTCTACATCCCGTGATTTCTTCATCTCTCCGTCAAAGGTAGGTGGCTTTGCCTTCTTGAACTCATCCGACGAGTATCTCCTATCACTTCTCCTGTAAGGGTGATAATGATGATGGTCATGATGTCTATCATAACCAGAACTAGATAAATACCCATGTCCAACACCTCTCCTATCTAGAGTGTCCAACAACCTGCCATCCATGATCATATAAGATATATCCGACCTGTGACCACCATAAGACCTGTGTCTACTAGGAGATCTACTACCATATGCCTCATTAATTCTATCCTCCTATCCATGGTTGATCCGAAGTGGTCCATGTCGCTGCAAATTTGACAAACTCTAAAGTAATATCGCATTCACCTCTGCTTGTTTCTCTTGTGCCTGCATGATTTTGTCATTGTCTGCTTTGCGACTTCTTATTTCTTCCCTCAAGCTTCTCAATGTGTCTACCAAATAAGAAGAATGCCCCACACCATGTTTCTCATCCAATGCATAACTGTAGCCTACCACATTGCTAGCCATTTGATCTCTTTCCTGCAAGACATACTATGTCAACTAAACTAATTACAATAAACCACCGTACCTTTGCATATGTTATCACCAAAAAAATGATCATCTAGCCTAATTTACTAGATGCATCGAAGTATACCATGTAAAGCCAATTTTACCCTAGTAAAATTGCTTTCACTGTGAGAAACTACCTAATAAACCACCTTTATTAAGTAATTTATAGTTAAACCCATGAAGAATAATTAAATAAATAATTATTTATTTGATTTTCTTCTAGGAATAATTAATTTAACCACTTTTTTATTATTATTCCTTGTCAAATTTGACCCAATCATGAAAAATAAACAGATAAATCATTATTTATCTTATTTTTCTCTAAGAATAATTAATTGATCACTAATTAATTATTATTCTTTGTTAAATTTGACTAAATCCCCTAGGAATAACTAAATAAATTATTCTTTGTTTATTATTCCTTAACTAATTCATTAAGATAATAAATAAATAATTTTATAGATGAGGAATGACCTGTTATAGAGTTTTGTGAACCCAACGTTTCAGACTACCAAGTGAGTTCACAAAACTTTATAACAAGTCATTCCTCATCTATAAAACGATCCTCACCTGTATGGATTCATTATTTAACAATAAATAATTTATTTATTTATTATTTCGAAATAAAAGTTTAAATACTTTTTCCCTCCTAAACAAATATAATAAAATATTCCAAGTGGTAATTCCAATAATGAGATCAATAATATTTTATTATTGCTCATTATTTGAGGATAACTCAATATTTTGGTATAAATATGAGGGTTTCCATTCATTATTCACTTTTGATTATTTTCATTGTTGCACTCACTGTTGTAACTCTAATTATTTTCATTGTCACACACCATATTTTTGTTGGGTTTATGCATTACAGAGGAGAGAGACTTTACAGAAGCTGAAGACGTTTGAGGATAGCCAATAATCCATCCCATAGAGGGGGACTGGTAACATATATTTGTTCCCTTTAGAGGTGTTATAATAAAATCATTCTTTATATATCTGGTTTCCATTGGATGTTTTTGGGTTATTACTCTTTATCTCACTGTTTAACTATGATTGCAACATAGATCAGAATTTTGACAGGTTTTGTTTCTATTAATAGCTGTAGATCTACAATGTTTAGCAGTCATTTCTATTGTTGAGATTGTTTGTCATCCACGATCTTAAGTGGGTTATTTTCGTACATCATTGAGAAGAAAACACTACAACAAATTGGCAACTCCGCTGGGTTTTATACTTCAGATCCAAAAACCTAGGTGGCCTTTGGTTTTCAGCTTAGGGTTTCTTCTTTTTTCAATTCTATTAATGTTTCTTAGTTTTTAGCCCTAGATCTGATAAATTTCTGACTTCCGAACCAACCACGGGAAAGGTGACACTTTTTTTTTTCCCAACCCAAAAGGTGCGATCTGGGTTCCAAAACGCAACTTTCAACCCAAAAAGTGCGATTTCATCAAAAAACAGGTCAGAACCTACGATTTTTGGGTTTTAGGGTTTTTCTCAAATCTATTTTTGGGTTTTGTTGAGAGTTGTCTGTCGGGTGTTTGACCTCTATCTCAGCCCGCTTAGGCCTTGATCCACTCTATTTTACTCGTCGAAGTCAAAATTAGCCTTCCGTAGGACTTCTAATACACTTCCACCTTTCTAGGAGGAGTTTAGCTAAGTGAGAAGTTTGAGTTTCTGTAGCACTTTCAACCACATTTTCCAGATCTGTAACCTTTTGTTTCAGATATGATAAGATAGGTTGCTACCATTCATATTTTCACATTTAAACTTGTTTGGTCATTCCCTTAGGGTCCCATTGGTTGCCCTAGGTGTTTCACCCATCTCTCTATTTTTTTGTAGTGATCTTCCTCTCTAGTTTTTGTTGTTGCTGCACCACTTTCCAGTAGCTTAGAGTCACTTGATCCCTGTCACACTGACATCCAGATCTCTTAACCGTTTCAATGTATATCCCATTGGTTTAGCCACCAAGCAGTACAATGTTTGCAAACCTAGTTTGGGTGGGGTTTAGTTAATTGTTTTGTTGTTCATTTTTTGTTATTTATTTCAGTTTATTTGTAACAATATTTTTTCATTTTTACAAACACGATATGGGTTTGATCAATTAATATACTTGCACACACAAGCACACCTTAAGCGAAGGGCGCTTGGTTTACACCACCAAGCCAAGACTTAACATAATAAATTTATCTCCCCGCATTAGAGACATAAGATATATTGTTTATCTCCTTTCACCATTTTCGTGTTCTGTGTGTCCTTCCATAATTGCGCCACCGAGGTGTGAGTCGTAAAGACTATTAGGCCTTCACCCCCAGTTTTTGCTTGGGCGTATTACTCCTCCCCGTCGGGTTCGAGTTCCTAGCCCTCCAAGTCCCCATCCAGACTCTTCTCTTGGTCCTTCTGATTCCTCATTCAATTTCGAGCCTCCTTCACAGCATATTGTCAGCATGTCTGGACCCACAGGTGGTGCAGGAACCCAACCTAGTGGTGGCTCGGGTTTTATACCATATCTGCTCTGCCATATCTGTAAAAATACACATGTCTTGTCAGTTCAGAAAAGAGAACAATTGGCTACACTAATCAGCGTATAGCCCCTACCAGGCCAAGAGACCGATCCTTCCTCTAGCCACAAATCGTAGTTTTCAATCCAAAAAGTGTGAGCTCACAAGTTTCCAACTATTTCCTATGAGCCAGATCGCATTTTTGGACGCACAAAGTGTGATGCAACCATGAGCAAGGGTAAGGGTCCCCTAGGGAGTTGCCAAGTGCCAAAAATTAGGAAATAAACCGATGAAATTGAAGAGATGAGTAAGGCCACCTACCTGAAAGTCACATATCTTCATTCTGACGGTCGGTTTGTCTGCTACGATGTCCACAAGATTTAGGGCCTTTTTCTCCTCTCCACATTCACTTAGTAAATGAATCCAAATTGGAGGGAAAATGTCCTTTCATAAAAAAATCCACAATTTTTCGGTCACCCATGGTGACTAGACCATAGCTTAGTTTGACAAACCTTCAACACCATTGGAAATCTCTCACCAAGCTCTATAATGGGTCTTCCTCAATTTTTGATGATTTGACACTTCACCCAGAAACCATTTTTCCAAGAAGGGTCACTTCGTTGCCTCTCAAAATCGAATTTTGTCATAAAGCAAAACTTGTACTTTGAGGTCCACCTCCTATTAATACTTGTCATACCATATGTTGATTTTCGTCATGAGTAACCATCATTTACTCATGTTTTCATGGTCCCCATCGGGCCTAGTCTGTGTGGCAGCGTCATCGAGTCACCCTTGTTCAAAGCATCCGCGATGAGTCACCCTTGCATTCTTGGAGTCTATTTCATGTCCCATCATCTCATGTCCAAGTATTCCATCCATATTTGCATACCGTTCATCCTGTGTTGCCCATTTTGACCGTAGTCATACTATTCCCATCCCCTCCGAAGTTGAGTCAGTGGCTGCCAGGTCAACCATGCACTTTATGCTCTGACAAGGGAAGTCGTCTGTTTGTCCCTCAGTCCCCTTTTCCCCATTATCCCTAATGTCAGTCCATCAGTCGCATTACTATTTTCCCTTGTGCTTTAGTTGAGGATCCTCATTGCCTCATCTATTGCAGGCCCTATTCTATCGACATCAGCTCATTTGTTCCAAAAGAACGACCTAGAGAGCGGTGTATCTCGGTTCCAACTTCCATTCTTGTTCAGTGTTGTGGATTGAGTAGAGGGTCTCATTGTTACCCTGTGACTTGATTGTTTCATGTTCATGATCCATACACTTGGTGGTCTAATGATGTATCAGATTGGCCCAGTGATTCCCGAGTGTGCGTGAGATGTTTTCAGACCTCATGAGGAGGTGGCCCTTCAAGTAGCCCCTCACATGCCTGGATGCATACCTACTATGCTGCAACCTCAGCTGCATTTTCATAAAGTTGATGGGTTCGGTTCTTACTGATCGCAGTGTTCATAACATGCACGTCTCCTCCAGATGATCGATTCAGTTTTGTAGATCCCTTCCTTGTTCAACAGGGCTTCTCTGGTTGTTCTACCCTCCCTCCCAGGCATTTTTTGAATGAAGGGGCTTTGCATCTCATGTACTCAGATATTATTATATTCAGTCTTAGCTCATGTTTTTACCAGGTGCATTATGTATATGGGACACATTGTAGTATTTTATGGCTCTATTATGCCAACATATCATGTACCATTCAACATGTACTTTAGTGCTCAGTTTTCTGGGCGAACCATTATTTTTGTACTAAGTTATCTTGACGGGTATGGGTATGTCTCCCCTGCCTCATTGAGGTTTGGTACCACAACATAAAAGGAGACTTGCAATAGTCTCGCTCCCTCTGTCACTATCCTCTCTCAGCTTCAACTTCATTGGTCTCTCTCTCTCTCTCTCTCTCCTTGACTCCCCTGTGTTGTTTAAGTGATTGAGTCTCTACAACATACTTCGGTCATACGTTTTGCTCCTAACACTTGTACATTGGGGGGAAATCTGTTATCACCAAAAAGTTGATCATCTAGCCTTATTTACTAGATGGATCGAAGTATACCATGTAAAGCCAATTTTACCCTAGTAAAATTGCTTTAACTGTGAGAAATTACCTAATAAACCAACTTTATTAAGTAATTTATAGTTAAACCCATTAAGAATAATTAAATAAATCATTATTTATTTGATTTTATTCTAGGAATAATTAATTTAACCACTTTTTTATTTTCCTTGTCAAATTTGACCCAATCATGAAAAAAAACAGATAAATCATTATTTATCTTATTTTTCTCTAAGAATAATTAATTAATCACTAATTAATTATTATTCTTTGTTAAATTTAACTAAATCCCCTAGGAATAATTAAATAAATCATTATTTGTTTATTATTCCTTAACTAATTCATTGAGATAATAAATAAATAATTTATTTATTTATTATTTCTAAATAAAAGTTTAAATACTTTTTCCCTCTAAACAAATATAATAAAATATTCCAAGTGGTAATTCCAAGAATGGGATCAATAATATTTTATTATTGCTCATTATTCGAGGATATCTCAATATTTTGTTATAATAGGAGGGTTTTCCATTCATTATTTCAACTTTGATTATTTTCATTGTTGCACTCACTGTTGTAACTCTGATTATTTTCATTGTTGCACACCATATTTTCGCTAGGTTTATGCATTATAGAGGAGAGAGACTTTACAGAAGCTGAAGACATTTGAGGATAGCCAAAACTCATCCCATAGAGAGGGATCGGTAACATATATTTGTTCCCTTCAGAGGTGTTATAATAAAATCATTCTTTACATATCTGGTTTCCATTGGATGTTTTGAGGTTATTACTCTTTATTTCATTGTTTAACTATGGTTGCAACATAGATCAAAATTTTGGCAGGTTTTGTTTTTATCAATAGCTGCAGATCTACAATGTTTAGCAATCATTTCTATTATTGAGATCGTTTGTCACCCACAAACTTAAGTGGGTTCTTTTCGTACATCATTGAGAATAAAACACTACAACAACATAATTCAGGGAGGATAACTTGTCTGCAAGATCACCAAATCAATGTGATGCATGTATAACATAACCATAATAACATATAGACATATATCAAATAAGTGCATCAACACACAACGTCATTATAACTAGGGTCCAATCATCAATACAAGGTCATATCAACAATGCATGTTATGACCTCCTGCATGACAACAACCATTACTCCATTGTACACATTGCCTCATGCAACTATCAAAATGCATAAGTAATGTCTAATCAACTACACATATGCATAACCACATGTAGTTGAGCATAAGTGATCAATTATTGCAACCAACCTACAAGAATGATACATGAAATGAAATAATCAAGAATGCAATCCAACATACAAGGATGTAATCAAGCTTGATTATATGCAAATTCTAACAATGAATTCCATAAAATCAACATTGAGTTCCTCATGAAAACCTTACTTCTACCATGATCAATATGATGCAAAGCAACAAGCACATGGAACACGAGGTGTAAGAGACACACATGCAACTGACATGCATGCATGACCAACACATTCACCCATATCTGTAACATAATATATGACCCAAAGAGAGTGCAATGTGCTCTGATACCACCCTATAACACCCTCTCCCAGGTCTACCCAAAGTAACCATGTCAACTGGGGTAAACATGAGTCAAGAGGCTACTATGATCAAATTCATCCTCCTACGTTTCCTTAAGGAAGTAGAATCGACAAAACATCACATACAATCATCCAACATCATCAACAAAACCCTCAGGAGACAAATCAACCATTAAGACAACCTGTCCCTGGGTTCCACTAATGTTTTAGACGTCTTAGGCCATAGGTGCTCTAATGCTATGGGAAAGGAAGTGACCAACAACCTAAAGTCACTCTCACAAGTCTTCCTGCCAACAATTATGGACCAAAAGTGCTAGTTACATGCCAGCGACCACGGGATTTAAGCCACTTTTCTAAACCAGAATCACAGCCTTTGCCCAAAACTTGCAACAACCTTCAGAGTTCGATAAGGACATGATAACAATGTTTTTAAATCAAAATCAACCTCAGGACTAGGCTTAAGCATCCCCAACCGGGACTGACATTCTGTCAAACAGTTGGCATCAATGCAACCTACAGGTCTAGGATACAAGATAGAGCATAAATGACTGAAACAACTTATGAAACATAACCAAAAGGATAACCTCCTTCTACATTCAACTACTAAATCATCAATTAGGTCTTGCATCCATCCATTTAACAGTTACAGGTAAATACATGAAATAACCATGACATAAACCAATCACATAACCATGCTAATAATCAACATTAACCATGCTTATAACCAGAGATAAGGAAACCATTGAATCCACATATAAATTAGGTTAAAAGTAAGAGAACTTAACTTTTATTACTCACAAGCAAATCCGACCAAGTTCGGGACTTCCACATACCACCCGACCAAAGACATAGCTGAACCAAATCTCTTTTTCAGCTAGTCACCCCCATGTCATATTCCAAGCATGAATGTGGGATCTAAGAGAACAACCAATCCAAGAACAACCAAGGGAATCTAGAGGTTAAACCACCTCCACCCTCATCAAATCGTGATCACACCAAAACCGGTGCTCCAATCACAACCGAACCGAACTTGGAATGCCATCCATAATCCATCACTATCCTTGAAAATTTTTATGTCTCCTTGTCTCTCAGGCTTTACCGCAATCCAAACCCAGATCACTAGGCCCTAAACCAAGACTGATACCTCAAGCTTTACCATGTATCTCGCCAAAATCGGTTAAGGGATTCCATGCCTTTGGGAATGGAACTTGAGACTACCTCCACCTCGGATTTTGAAATCTATTCGGCAAACCAAGGCTCAAAACCTGAAATAAGCATCCCAACATACCATGGCATCCGGAAATAGGCAAGGCTAGGCTAAAATCCACTGCCATAACCAAACAAAACCATGCCACCAACAACAAGAGAACCATACACCAACATTCAAAGTGATGCATGTACAAACCAACTAGGAAATCACACATGCAAAAGGTTACCTGTAATTATTCCTGCTAAAGCTACTTGAATCTTGCTTTCCTTTCCTTGCTCCAAACTAGAGTGCTCCAAGAAAACTCTAAGTGACCAAGAGTGACAGAGAGAAAAAATGAGAGAGCTCCAAACTTGAACTCACTAAAGCTTAAGTTGACCAAAGCCATGAATTGGTCCTCATAAGACTTTTTATGAATGAGGCCACTAATTTCTTCATTTTCCATTATTTTCCTTCATTTTCCTCCTCACATGAAACTAGTGACCTTTCACCTTAATTTTCTCTTAATTTCCTTTATTTTCATAAATAAATGTGCAAAAAATGCATTTTTTCCTTTTAATGGCTTTGCATTAGCCTTTTCCAATTTTCCTTATCCAAAACACACATCTAGTGATTTCCACTAGGATATATTTGCCCAACATTTAGCTTGGAATAAGTGTCCCTTAATCGTGGCCTTATTTTACCTTTATTAACTTTTGTGACGTGAAATTTTCACTAGGGATTTTACATTAACCTCATAAATGTAACTGGTGCATTACGTAGGCCAAATGGAATGACTAACCACTCACACAAGCCTTGCCTAGTTTTTAAGACAATTTTCCAAGTATCTTCTTCTTTGCCTTGAGCTTAGTGATATCTATACTTTAAGGCTAGCTTATTGAAGTATTTCACTTGTTGCAATTGATCCAATAGAACACCTATCCTAGGTAGGGGGTATGTATTATTAAGCATGATTTTGTTCAACACCCTGTAATTTATGCACGTTCACCAAGACCCATCCTTTTTTGGCACTATGATGATGGGTGACCCACATGGTGATGTACTCTATCGAATGACATCCTGTTCTAGTAATTGCTACAACTATTTCTTCACCTCACATGTTTCTATAATACGTTGTCTATATATACCAATGTTTGACAATGGGGAGTTTGGAAATAGTTGGACCTCGTTCTCCACTTCCCTCTTGGGTGATATCCCTTCAAGGTCTTGGAACAAATCCTTATATGCTTATAAAAAATCCTCCAATTGTTGTTTTGGTTTCTTAGTACACCCCTCTAGGGATGCCTTTCCTTTTATTGATTCTTCTACATTCTAATATTCACTTAAAAACAACAAAATGTTCTTCCTGCTAGAACTAATGAGTTTCTTGGGTTGGTTGGCAATTACAAGTGAAGTCTTTGACTTGCCTTTATGCTAATTGAGGGTGAACTATTTTCCATCCTTGATGAGCAAGTTTTGGTTAGATCTCCGCTTGAAGATTGCATACCACATATACATGTATAGATTTTCAAACACCAACCCACATACATTAAGGGCCACTACATCTAGTTCTACTTTATGAGTGAAATCACCATTAATAGCAAACCTAATTTTGCATTGTTTCGTTATCTTCAACTTGGCATCTGTATTTACCCATCCCAATGGATATGGGTTTGGATGATCACAAAATTCCAATCCCATTCGGTTGACCAACACTGCATAATGAGATTCACTTGCGATCCCGAGTAAAAAAAAGCATCAATCTTTGTCTTCTTGACCTGTATCTTATGGAAGAGTTTGGTCATTTCTTTCTCTTCCTGTTGATGAAGGCTATTGAGATTCACCTCCTTCTACACTAACGTACAAACAATCTTCTCATCCACATTTGATCTACTTTCAACCTAGTTGGTTGAATCAATTACCATGATATTATTCTTATTATTTTTCTTTTTCCTCTTCGGGTTAAGCTTTGTATGCAACTTCAAGCACTTCTCCTTTGCACGACCGTCAATATTACAACGGTTATAGTGATTGTCGGGTCGTTGCGCTAGTGTGTTGTGGCTACTGTATTTTTATATTCCTCCCTTTTCCATTTCTATTTCCCCTTCTTAGAAGTGTCTTGGTGCTCCTTCTACTTCGATCCAATTGATTTCCCTTTTTTCTAGCCTTTGTTTTCTAGGTATTATGCCTATACAAAAACCTCATCCATTGACATGGGCTTAAAAAACAAAACTTTATTTTGCAGATGGTTGTGTATTCTCCCTATATGCTCGAGGAGTACATTTGGATTCTTCAGGAGACACCCAATATTATGGAAATATTTCAAATTTTTGTGGTGTACCCCTATACACTCTGCCCTTGCTTTTGGCTGAAGTAATGCCACTAGATCCACTGGTCCTCTACATACTCGATAGGTAAAATTATGACCTTATGAGGGTTCTAAAGTTCTCCCACTTATTCATAAGAGGATCTCTCTCTAACCTCAAGGTCTCCATGTGACATTCACTAAGTCAAGGCAATGTCCTCTAATTTTAACCATGCAAATGAAATATTTTGTTCCTCCTCTATATGATGAACACTGAAACAAAATTTTAACTACCACAACCAATGGTTTAGCTTTAGAGCATCTATACCACCCTTGTATGGCTTGATATCAACTTTTTCTTAAATTTTGAATAAGGATTGTGAATGGTTCATGACATTTGACCTAGGTTGATTTTTTTTTCGAGTCCTTTCTTCGACTTTTTCTTTGTTTCTTCCTAATATATTGATCTCACCTCTAAATGGTCCTTTGTGTTAAAAGCCCCATCTCCTTTAAATAGTCAAAACTTATTTGTTAGGGCCAACATTAAGAGATTCACATTACAACTTATATCTAGAACTTGACATTCCAGCCGTGAAAACCTCTCCTCTGCAAGATCACAAGGGTTATTCATAGATTCATCGGCCATGACTAGGGTTTCTTGACTTTTGGCTTAGCTGATCTGGAATCCATGAAAATATCCACAATATGCCAAAAATACTTTCTTTGATACCAATATGATCTATTACTATCATGGATATTCCACTAGAAAGTTTGTCACAACAGATATGATAAAACTATACTTAAAAATCTGAAATCTACACTACTAGGAATTATTTCGCTTTATATTTGTTGATTTTTAGATCATTGTTTGTTGCATATACATGAAAATTAAAACGACTTTAGAAAATAGAGAATAATGAAATAAATCATCACAAAACACATTTGACACAAGACATATCCTAGGAAATCCTTTCAATTAAAAACCTAGCTAGAAGGTGAAGCCACTCCACTCTGTCTCTCTGAATAGAAAATGGTTGTGAGTACATAAAAGTGAGATGTGTGACCCATGGGATACTAGAGTGCACAAATCTTCTCTATATTCTCTCTCCCTATCCCTATCAGCTACTTTGCTTATCTATGGAACAAGTGCACTCTATTGCAGTAAATTCTACACGTAAGGAGCTATTGCTTCATAATCCTATGCCCTATTAGGATTACAAACCATAAAAAAGAAATGGATAATTGATACAAGAGAAAATATCCAACCATATGATTATACAAACAAGCAATCATACTTTCCCTAATTCTATAGGGTTTGAACCAGTACCTGGTATCCTCACAGATTGGTGAAGGTTCTCAAGTGCGATGTAGAATCCTCTTGCTCCAACTAGGATATCTCTCTCTTCTCCCACCGATCTAAGCCCGTACACAAGCACAAACAACAATGAAAACAAGTGATCTTATGTAGAAGAGTGTCACTTCAAAGCAATAAATAATAACATGAACAAATAGCTGCAAGTATAGATTTGAAAGGAAAGGAACATATATCGTTATTAATCAATAATCAAATGGCATAATTATACCTTCAAGCATAATATATCCTCTCCAAAATCTGGGAGAGTCCCCACCTCTCTGAGCAATATGATCTCAAAACAAAGTATGTCACTCAATCTCTAAATTAAGTTAGCAACATATCAATATAATTCTCCCTCCCCTCTCTCTTTCCTCTTGGCAAGATTATATAGGCTTACTCTATCCTTTGGGAGAATGTATCTAGACACCTAGGGGCTTGAGAAGTTAGGAAACTTCTACAATAATGGACCTTTCGCCAAATTATACACAAGTGAGTCAAGTCGATCTCCTTGGGAATGAAAAACTCTAGATACCTTTTCACAATTATGAGATTTTTCTCAATTATATGAATTATGAAATAATTATTATCTCATAATTATAGTATTTTGGTAAAATAATTATGAAAAATTGCTCAATTATGTAATTTCAACATTTTAACATGGATAAATCTCACATAAGTAAAAGAAAAGGTGAAAAGGGGATGTATTTTAGCCAACAACTAAGGTAATTTGAACTTGGGTTTCTCTCACTATAATGGAGTGGCAAATAGGGCTATAATAGATGCCCCCTACCGCATGAGGTCATAAGAGAAACTGATGGTCAAAATGCATTGCAATAAAACTCATGAGTAAAAATGGGAGGAAGTAGACAAAGCCAAGAATCTAGATCGAAGGACACCAAATCCTGAAATCTCATATGTGCTAATAACATCCCCGAGGCGAGCATACCCATTCTCGGTCAAAAAGAAATACTGAACATGGCTACCAAAACATACATTGTAGATCCATGACATGAAATGTTAAGACTTGGCCATGAAGAATACACAGTGGATCCGTGTGACTCATCAGATAGAGCATAGCCACTAGCAAATACAATTTGGATATATGTCACAATATACATCAGTAGGACTATGGACACATGTCAGTCAAAGAAGTGCCCCAAAATATCCCTCAAAGTACATAAATGGTACATAACTCCAATGTAATCTGGAAAGGGTGGCATATAAGAGTGAGACGTCCCTAAATTAGGTTCTTCAACATTAACCCGATGGTATGGATAAACGACATGCGAATAGATGTGCTGAGGTCGAGCATGGTAGAAACTGCTTGATTACCAACCAATGAGGTAAACCAGTAATAGACTTGAGGGAATCCACCAATGAGGAAAATGGACCCCAAGTTACCTAGTATAATCCACCAAATGTGAATAGATGAGCTAACATCGAACACTAGTGAACTTGACCGATCAGGAGCCAATGATGTAAACCCATTGTCGATCACAAGGAATCCTAGTACCACTGAGGTATGAAAGATCCAAGGTACTATTGGTCCCTAAATCAATCTCCTAGATAATGAGCTGAAGTTGATAGGAGAAGATCCGTCGAAGGAGGGCCTTGATGTATCCCCTATAAAATGACATGGAACAAACCAAGATGATGTGATGTGTGGATTAAATCACGAAGTGATGAAGTACAACCAACACACGGATGACCAACTCAAAAATGTCAACAAGCTACTGTTTATGGCTGACACAGGTTGAGACTTCCCTTGCACACATAGGGGCATGAAATAAGAGTGAATTTTCAACATGACTAATGAGCACCATGTGATGTCATGCAATGATGCAGGTGCCATTAAAGCATGCTCCATATGAATGGAAAAGTAATCAGTCAGAGGAGTAAATAGACTCATATGGATGGTAGAGATCTTAGGAAAGTGTTGATGTTGTCGGAACTGCCAACATTTAGAAGATCTCTCCGGTATGAAGTCCCAGCATGACCTCACATTGTTTGGTGTAGGAGTCCCATCCGGTACAATGGCCCGATTTCCATTATCTTAGGGATTTTCCTTAGCTCTTGTTGTGTAGCACATGAGAGTGTTATGCTTGCAACTTCAAGAAAGAAAGGTGAATGTGTTTGGTGAGTGCTTAATGTAACTCTTTGTTCGGGTTCTCTTACTATAAAAAGGGGGGAGTAAAGTGAGCCTCTTGATGAGAGGGAATATTCCAAATCCAGGAATAAACACACGCAAACAACAAGAAGGGTATGTCCAGCATCCAGTAGAAGAGTCCACAACGGATGCGGCAGTCGTGAAAACCAAAGTTCAAGGGAAAACATGTACACCGTCTAGTGAAATAATACACATAGAGGTGACAGTCATTAACACCAAGGAATACACAAAGATGGTTCGCCTAATGTCTGATGGAGTAGTCCAGACAGACAGGACATCAATGATAAACAATACAACACATCTTCATCAATATGAGTAATAAAATAACCGAAGTAGTTCAACTATCTTAGTACAGGTTAAGAAAACACGCATTACACACATTTAAAGAATAGTCTTACAAACAGATACAAAAATGCATGAAAATGTGCTAGCCTAAGACATGCTTCTGAATTAATCAAAAGATCCAAGGCACATTTGTACACCATACATCACTAGTCCCAGTAGTGGGACATTGGAGCCACTCCTCACTCCTCAAAGAAAAAATTACAAACTCTCAAGGCTATGTGGGAGGAGCTAAGGTGAAAAGTCCTTTGCACATACAATGAGGGGGTATATATAGCCAAGGGGGTATATCTGACCCTTGTGACTCTTCAACTTCCCTCATGACTGTTTGAATTCCTATGACTTTTCTACTTTACATGACTCTTCGACTTCATATGTGGGTCTCTTGGAATTCCACTTTACATTATATTGATTACAACAAGTATTACCCATAGTAGTGATGTGGCCGAGATAACTGATGACACAACTCGACGTCAATGCTGACATGTACTAGCTTACTGTGGTGTCAATGTCAAGCTGATGTGTTACTGAGTGATGGATGTACTTTAGTGTACTTTGTCTTCTCCTCTGCATGGAATAGTATTGTGGGGTCGTCAATGGTCTTGGTCTTTGCTTGATGGTGCATGTGAATGTGTCCTTTTTGCTCGCTTGCTCGATGTGCTTCATGTTTTCATTCGATTGTGAGAAAGTCTTATAGAATGCAACTCTTTTCCATCTCGTTCATCTTCATGCCACGTTTCATTGATGTACATGTTCCTGTAATCACTCATGACGAGATGACATCAAATCCAAAAATATCCTAATCTATCATGATGCATTGTTTTCCATTTCGATGTAGGTAACCGGGAGAAGGACAAGGCACTGAGACTACGGAGAGCAAAACACAGGCTGGGATGCAAGGCTTTGAAGCACTGTCATGAAAAACTATGTAGATGTCACTGGGAGAAATATTTTCATAATCCCAGACAACCGTGACAACTAGGAGGCAAAACCCAACTAGGAGGCAAAATTGCATAGTTTCGGGGAGGAAGGCTAGGAGGGTTGTCGGGGAGATGTTGGACCAATCTATAAAATTTTCAAAGGGAACACTTGACATGTCATCCAACTAGGATATGTCCAATTCTCCAGGGAAGACAGTGCAGGTAGCAGGAGGCGTTGGTAGAAAAATCTGTGCAGTTTTCCAGAGGAGAACAAGGTCGGGCTGCAGGAGCTACTGGTGAAAATTGCGTAATCTTGGTAGACAATCCAAGATCATAAATGTTGGGTTGTGTTATATTCTTTCCACGTGGTTAACAGGGGGTTTGAAGGGCACCCGTAACCCACTTTATGGGGTGCCCCAGACAATTTTGGTTTTGGACCCTATGTTAGGTTGGGCGGACCCACCTATCGTTTTGTGCATGATTTTCGCACATGTTTTTTGGACGCGATGGTTTTCGGTCCATGGTATTGGATGCTTCAACATGTAGAAATATGTATTGTAACATTGAAAGGAACATAATGAAAAATCAAGCTATTAGTCCCGGTTTTGGGATCCAGGGGAAACTCTCTGTGTATATGTGTTTTATGTGTTATGATCTCACATTGTTTATTTTTTGTGTTTTAAAATTCGTAGGAAAGTAATTTCTGTACGGGGATAAAACCTACATTTGGTATTGAAATTGTTTTGGCTTCAACGGGATGCCTTTGTTGCTGAGGGGTTTCACTCGGGCCTGTAGTAGACCCTGTTCAGTGGGAGATCTGCGAGATCGATTCTGGTGGTGAACGAAGATGGCGAGCAGTGGAAAGATAGAGATCGAGAAATTTAATGGTTAGAGTTTTGAGTTGTGGAAACTCAAGATGGAGGATCTGTTGGTGGATAAAGACCAGTGGATCGCGATATATCCAAGTACTAAACCAACATGAGTCTCCGATGAAGAATGGAAGAAGTTGGATCGAAAGGAAAAGAGAAAAATATGATTGTGTGTCTCAGATTCAGTATTGCTAAATGTATCAGGGGAAGCTACGACGAAGGCTTTGTGGGACAAGTTAGGGACTTTGTACCAATCTAAGTCTCTAGTGAATAAACTGTTCCT
>APFE031259661.1:89352-139626 GCA_000404065.3 Pinus taeda | reverse complement strand
AAGAAAGACGAGGGGGCAGGAGATCCTATCAAAATCTTGCTCGAAGAAGCCCTCGAGCGGCAACGGAACGCGATGATGGACAGCTTTGTGCAGATTCTTCAGCGGCTACCTAGAGGTGACGCATCGGCTTCCAGCAGCGACTCTGGAAACGCCACGCCCTTTAAGGTACAAGTTAATTTTGAAATCCCCATCTTCGAGGGCAAAATAGACGCAGATGCCGTAGATAAATGGTTAAATCTGCTAGATGGGTATTTCTCTGTTCATGAATTTTCAAGTCGGGAAAAGATTGTTTTCGCTCTTCTCAAAGCAGCCCCCCACGTCAAGACTGGTGGGAAACCTACTGCGAGCAGAAGGATGAAAGTACAGGCTCATTATTTTCAGTTGCACCCACTTGGAATGACTTCCGGGATTCCATCAAGGAGCAGTACTACCTTGTCAAAAGCTATGAGGACAAATACATCAGATGGACCACGCTGCGGCAGGGATGAGACCAAGATGTGCCGGAGTTCACAACCATTTTTCATACCCTTTGCACACAGTTGGGTATCAAATATTCTGAGCTGCATTTGGTACTCAAATACCGTGGCTGCCTGCACAAATACATCCAGGAAGAGATGGAGTTCTTGAACATCTCCTCACTCGGCACAACATACCAATACGCTGTCAAAATCGAGCAAAAGTTCAAACAGAAGAAGCGAGACTTTGGATCTGTAAATCTGAAGCCCAAAGGACAAAGCCAAGGCGGGGTGACCCAAGACAACCCGTCGAAGCCACAAGAAAAGAACAACACCACGAAACCGAAGAAGGACACAGGAAAGTGGTGTGAATTCCACAAGGGTCCCACTCATAACACAAGTGAGGGACCAAGTAGTCATTGGTGGCCGAGTTGAAGGCTTCCGAATCAGATACATGCTCTGACCCTGAGCCAGAACCCGACAAGGAGAATGGCAAAGGGAAGCAGATCATTGATGCGGATCCCAACGCCACTGTTGCCATTGCCAAGATTCAGAAGAATGAGCCCGAAGAGCCAGAGGAGGGGGAACGTCTTTTCCACTCACAGATGTGGGTGAAGGGTTCGCCGCTGCAATTCATTTTCGACAGTGGCAGCCAAAAGAACCTTATTTCAGCAGAGGTCGTGAAGCGGGTGGGCCTACCGACTACACCACACCCACAGCCATACAGTATCGGGTGGCTTCATGAAGGACGAGATCTCAAAGTTCGCCAGCAGTGCCGCCTTCCCTACAGCATCAAGCCTTTCAAAAACGAGGTATTGTGTGATGTTACACCTCTGGATGTTTGTGATGTACTATTAGGCCAGCCATACTTGTGGAGGCGACATGCTGTGTATGAGTCAAGGCCTAGTGCTATCATTATTTCTTTGAATAATTCATTATACAGGATACCGGAGGTAGCCCCACCTCCCGCCACATCTTTGATCACTGCTAAGAAAGGCAGCAAGCTCATATCACAGACTAGGAAATTTATTTTCTGTTTGGTTCGCTCCCAAAGTAAGGGGAAGATCGTTGCTACATCCATGACCCCTGCAAAGGGTTCCTCCACGCAGCAGCAGCAGCAACAAAAGGATACGGTCATGACAGAACATAGGAACAACTTCTCCTCACCCACAGGGGTACCACACAAGCTTCAGGTGGGAAACAAAGTCTGGTTGCATCTGCAGAAAGAACACCTTCCAAGAGCCCATCAGAAGCTTTGTCCACTCCAACATGGTCCTTACACCAGCACCAAGGCTATGGGAAACAATGCTTTGAAGCACATCATTTCTCCATTCCTTCGCTTGCACCGAGTGTTCAATATGGACCACCGTCGACCATGCTTCCCACCATTTCTGGACACATCAGAGATTGCAAAACAACTCACCAGCGACCCAACTCAGCAGAAGCTTCCTCATCTCAGGGAGGAACTCAACGCAATGGGGACCGTTGCTCCCTAAGGGGGGAGGAATGATCCAGGTGAATGTTGGTGGCCACCCACCTATCCCATTTGGACCCCCGCAACTGTCTCTTTCAGTTTTTCAGTTTCCTTAATTGTAGCACAACTTACTATTTTTAGCAGTTTTTCGGGTCCTGAACTTCCGGAGCCGTTTTGAGGCCCTAAACGACGTTTTTTGGGGGATCCAGGGGCAACATGGGTCCATACAATGGATCGATGTTGCACGTTCCAACAATGGTAGTTCTCGGATAGATCTTTCTAACGAGCTATCATACATGTCAAACGGAGATCGTATGCCAAATTACGACCCCGGGAAATTGATGTACCAATTTACCCAAAACGGGGCCCACAATTTGGCATTTCATCTTCTAAGGGTCGGTTTTGGAATGTGAAGGGTTTCCATTGTTTCTCAATAATAAATAGGCCTTCGAGCCTCATTGTAATACAGTTCGGAACAGTTCAGAGGCATGTAGTCACCACATCTCTTCTTAGAGATAAGCTACCATCTCCCTAGCTGGTTTATTTCCATTTCTGGTTGTAAGCATATTTCGGTATTTTCCATTAATGAAATGAAGTATTATTTCTGCTGCTTCTTTGTGTATATGGTTATCTCTGTATTTTATTGCGTTCCTGTTTAAATCCGGATCATCAAGTCATTTCTTCTGGCTGACCAGCGGGAGGCTTGATGGGAGGTCTCACGGGAAGCACAGACTGGATCAATTTCTGGGACAACTTTTGCGCGATTCTGGAAGTCAGTCAACTAGTTCATTTCCAGAATTGCGTAGAGTAGGCTACTGGGAGGACAATCTCAAGCTCTATGCAATTCTGGGCAGCAGTGCAAGGTCACTGAGATCGGGTCCGGTTAACAGAGGGTTGTCCGTCGACGGATTTTCAGGAAAATTGACTAAGTGTGAAATCAAGTGAACTTGTGCATTCACGGCATTGTTATCACACAGTTAGCATGACTCAACGACAAGACACCTCAAACCAACAAGACAAACATGTGTTCAGTGAAACTGACTCAAAGTTTAAGAGTGACAGTTGAGATATGTATTCAAACAATCGTGACGACACTTGCGTGAAAATGTTTACTCCTTTGTATGTGAGTGCTACCGATGTCGATAGAGCGAAAAAAATCATGAACACAAAGACAAACCTTCGACATTAACAGAATTGGGTCACAAGCATGACATAGAAATCAACATGCCATAGATGATAATTGGTCAAATAAGCGAAAAGGAAGCAAGACACATAGAGGGAACACATGAAATGACTTTGTGCTTGCAAACATGCATGCTATTGAAGATAGAATGATATGACAATGACAAGCAGTCCTTCAAGCTATACTAAGAGATGTACTTCAAAATATATTCTTTACTTACCATACTTACCCTCGATATTATATGAATCCGATGGAGTTTGCATGAGGTCTCGATCTCTTAATATAACACGGTTCCTTGGTCTTTCTCCTCAACTCCTTAAGAGTCATCTCGCATGTCATCTTTCCTTGTGGTCACTGAGAGATAGATTTGTGCAGTTTCAACGGATAGTGACTACTATCGGGATGATCTGCGCAATTTCCTAGAGCAAGGTTGGGCTTCCTGCTCTGCACAAGTTCTTCGAGCAAGGTTATTGGCTTGCTCTGCACAATTTCTGCGAGCAAGGCTGTTGGCCTGGTCTGCATAGTTTTGAGGTGCAAGACACTACTATGGAATGGGTTCCTAGGAGGACACCCTGTGTAATTTATGAGTGCAGTGCAGCCTGAGCAACTGATGGAAAATGTAGAAATTTTGAATAATTTAACACATATTCAATGGAGATTATCCTGATCATGTACTATTGCGGAAAACATACACAATACATAAGCTCCTCTACGTTGATCATCAATATAGCAGCATCAATAACAATAAAACATCAAGAGCATTCACACATTAACACAGTATGTATCCCGGGGAAAGCATCTCGCTAAAAACCCCAACTATCTGTATATTAATGATTGAGTCATGTAACATTACACAGCATAATACTTCTCACAAGTATCTCCACCTCTGTTACACACAAACTAGCTCAGATCTGAATCAATCACTGGCTCAAATCTCCTCCGCTGCTTGCCTGCCTCCACTATGCAATCCTGCATGAGAATACTGATGAATGAATGATCCAAATTCGTATTTCCCTTGGATATACCACGCAATCCTCATTGGCAATACTCAATCCATTGGGGAATTTTTTGGAGAGACTTTTTCTTGAGCATGAGGAGGCGAACCAACCTGGGCTAGGGTTCTACCTGGGCAGCGACTGTCATAGGCCTAGAGCACCACAGATCAAGACTGGCAGCACTGTTTCAAAAGGGGCGTTTGCTGTCGGATTGGATGGGTGCAGAGGGGTCCAGTGGGACCCCTACTTTCAAACAGGTCATCCTGCAAAAACGAATGCAGAACATGAAGGAAGGAGTCAGAATAGAGGGTCAGAATAGTTCAAGGTTGAACAGTAGAAACAAGAAGGAGAAGACACCAATGATGTCTGACAAGACTGTCTTCTCTACAGAAGTCATAATTTCAGAGGAACAGAATAAGGGCAGCAATCAAGAGGACACCGTGGAGAAGGTTCAGCCCGCGGGAGAGAAGGAAGCGGAACCACAAACAGACAAAGAACAAGTAGACAGCAACAAGAAGCAGTCAGAAAAGGGGGGGGAGACCAACGCCAACCCCAACAAGTCTCGGGCCACCAGCAACGCCTGTAAGCCAAAGAAAACTGAAAGATTACGGGTGACAATCTCTGACCCGGAAATCCAAACCTATAGGGAGCACATGGCTGAACATGCCATCATCTGCAGATTCATGGGAATCTGGCCAACGGAGAGGACTCTCTGCCAATGGATAAGGCAGATGTGGAAACCTAAAGGAGATGTGCAGTTACATCTAGGAGCAAGAGGTTTTTTCACTGTAGTTTTCACTAGCATTGAAGACAAAGACAAGGTTTTCGAGGGCGGCCCGTATTTTCTAGCCTCAGCAGGGTTATACATGAGACCCTAGCAGCCGAACTTTGTCCCGGAAAAAGAATCTTTCACCCGCGTCCCAGTTTGGATAAAACTCTTTTCTCTCCCGATCGACTACTGGGGGTTGAATGCCCTGAAGC
Organism: Pinus taeda; assembly: GCA_000404065.3. Taxonomy (NCBI): domain Eukaryota; kingdom Viridiplantae; phylum Streptophyta; class Pinopsida; order Pinales; family Pinaceae; genus Pinus; species Pinus taeda. Next base: position 134,538 of record APFE031259661.1, on the reverse strand, counting down.
AAATAGGGGACAAGCTTGGTAAGTTTGTCAAAGCTTCAGAAGCCACCCTGCAAAAAAGATACACATCCTGTGCCAGGATTTGTGTTGAAATGGATGTCTCCGGAGCGCTTCATGAAGGAGTTTGGCTGGAGTACAGGGACGAGGAATACTTTCAAGCGTTAGACTATGAGCACATACCCTTCAGGTGTCGAAAGTGTCATGAGCATGGACATCTGATAAGAGATTGTCCTATGAACCAGAAGGAAGCAGAAGAAGACAAAACCCAGAACAACAAAGACAAAAACGACTTTATCAAACCAAAGCACAGGCAAAGGGCCTACAGAAGAAGGAGTATCAAAGGATACACAAGGAAAAATCTCTTCAACAATCCTTTTGAATATCTGGACCTGGAGACTGACTCAGAGGAAAAAAAGAATACAACCGACAAAGAAACAGAGCAAGTAGGACAGGAACACCCCCAAGCGGAAGGTAAAGAAACCGGGATGCCCAACGATGAAGTCCAAATGCAAGACAAGACAGAGGAGTCCGACTACGAAACAGAGATGTTAACCAGTGAAGCGGGGAGTGAAGATCAGGAGCTAGATGAAACACTAGCTATGGCAGGTTTAGATCTATCAGCTCTTGTGGACAAATGGAAAGCCGACGGGATTGAAACAGTGCCGGAGGAAGAGATAAGAAGGGTCAAGGACCTCTTCATAGCACGAAAAAAAGACATCATGGAGAAACAGAAGCACAAACTAGGAGTCATTAAAGGCGGCAAAGATCAACACAGAACAACCCTAGGCAAAATCTCTGGTTCAGTACATAAACGTCGTAGAGGACGCAAATCAAATGGAGAACACTTGCAGGAGCTGGGGGAGATCTTGATCAATGCAGGTCAGATCAAGCAGTTAAGTGAGTACCCGTCCTTCCTAAAATCTAGTTAATCATGAAGATTGTATCCTAGAACGCAAGAGGTATGAATAGTCAAAATAAACAAAGACTTCTAAAGAGACAGATGGAAAAAAACAATCCTAATATGATGTTTTTACAAGAGACAAAATGTAACAAAGTCCTCATTGAAAAACTACGAATCAAATTAGGTAGAAACTTTGAAGTTTTAGAGATAGAGAGCAAAGGACGTGAAGGAGGCTTAGCAACCTTCTGGGATACCAGGAGATACCAGCTAATTACAGCAGAAGCAAGCAAGAACTACCTGGCTATGGAGATGCTTCTTACAGGTAATTCTTCCTCTTTCCTCTGTATTAATATCTACAGTCCTCAGAGGTTAGATGATAAACTTGTTTTCCTAGACTCCTTGAAGAAACTTATGGAAAGACACCCAAAAGAAAACTGTATCTTGGGAGGAGATTTCAATATGATTACCTCCCTCATGGAGAAAAAAGGAGGGCTCCGGAAGCTCAATCGGGATGGTGAACAATTTAAAGACTTTATCGACAATGCAAGTTTAGTAGATGTGTACCCCAAACAAAGTAGTTTTACCTGGAATAATAGACGGGGTGGTGAAAATCTGATCTCCTCAAGACTGGACCGCTTTCTCGTCTCAGAGAAATTATTATTAGATGGGAGAAATCTGGAGTCAAGCATTCTTCCCAGTGGAGGGTCTGACCACTGGCCGATCTCTCTTATTGTCGATGTTCCAGGAACCCCCAGGAACAAAACCTTCAGATTCGAGAAGTTCTGGGTCGAACACCCCAATTTTCTCACCATGGTGGAAAAATGGTGGGCTGAACCCTTAGCTGAAGAAGGATCCAAAATGTTCAATTTGCAAAAACGACTCAAAAACATAAAATTGAAATTAAAAGATTGGAACAACACAGTTTTTGGGAATATTTTTCAGGAAAAAGCAACTATAGAGCAAAAACTGGAACAAATACACAAAGATGGGATAGTAGGCAGGAGAGATGAGGACTCCTGTGAACAAGAGAAAGAGTTAACACAACAGTGGCACACCAGATGCAAGCAGGAAGAAACATTATGGAAACAGAAATCTCGGGTACTATGGCTAAAGGAAGGAGAGCAAAATACAAAATTTTTTCACAGGTCGGCAATAGACTACAGGAATTCCAACAAGATCCTAGAACTGAAGAATAGTGAAGGAGAAATCCTTAGAAATCACAAGGATATCTCGGATCTACTTTCAAATCACTTCAGCAACATAGCTCGAGAACCGAATGCCAATAGGGAGGCAGCCATCCAAGAAATAACCAATGCCATTCCCAATTTAATCACAGGGGAGCAGAATTGGTCCCTAAGGAAAAGAATCACCATGGAAGAGGTGGAGGAGGCAGTAAGAAGCATGCCTAATGACAAAGCGCCGGGTCCAGACGGATTTACCATCAATTTCTACAAAGTCTGCTGGGAAATTGTTAAGAACGACATTTGGGAAATTGTGGAGGATTCAAGAAGATCTAAAACTATCCTTAAATCTCTAAATTCAACTTTTATTACTCTAGTTCCCAAAGTAGAGGAGGCCAGTACCCCGGAAAAGTTCCGACCAATAGCCCTCTGCAACGTAATATATAAGATCATATCTAAAGTTATCGCCAACAGGCTGAAGATGATACTCCCGGGCATCATCTCACAGGAACAATCCGGCTATGTGGAAGGCAGGCAGATTCTGGACAATATTTTGCTAGCCCAGGAAATGATACATTCTCTCCACTCAAGGAAAATTGCTGGAATGCTAATGCAGTTGGACCTATCCAAAGCGTATGATAAGGTGAGTTGGACTTACCTGGAAGCTATTTTAAAAGCTTTTGGCTTCAGCCAGCCTTGGATCAAATGGGTATTAGAACTTATTAAATCAACAAGATATTCTATTCTAGTAAATGGTACTCCCTCCACGCCCTTCAGCCCTTCAAGAGGCATAAGACAAGGGGATCCTCTTTCCCCTTTCCTGTTTGTCATTCTTATGGAAGGCCTAAGTAGATTAATTGCCAAGAAAAAAGATGATGGCCAGATCAGAGGTTTATAGCCCATCAGGTCCTGCCCCGCCACCACTCATCAGCAATTCGTGGATGACACCATGCTACATGGTACCCCCACAGTGAAAGAAGCCACCGCATATAAAGATATTCTCCACCTCTTTAGCAAAGCCTCGGGTATGGAGATTAACTTCTCCAAATCTACCATCTTTTTTTTCAACACCCATGAAGCGATTCAATCTCATCTCTCCAGACTGCTGGGGTTCAGAATAGGTTCCTTACCATCCAGATATCTAGGTGCCCCCCTCACACTCAAACCTTGGCAAAAGGCTCATTGGGAGAAAATCCTGGCCAATATGGAAAGGAGATGCAAACACTGGACTAATAGAGCTCTAAATTTTGCAGGCAGACTGGTGCTCACAAAAGCAATCCTCCAAGCCATTCCTCAATACATGCTCTCGATCCTCCCCGCTCCTAAGGGAGTCCTAGATCAAATAAGAAGTATTCAGCGCTCCTTCCTTTGGAGTGGAAACAGTGAAAAGAAGAAATGGTCGCTAGTGGCCTGGAAAAAACTATGCAGACCAAAGAACAGGGGAGGCCTGAATCTGGTTGATCCCTCTATTTCCAACAGAGTTTGTGGAGCCAAAATCTGGTGGAAGTGGATTTCTAACACTACCCTCCCTTGGGCCAATCATTGGAAGGAGAAATACAGGCCGACCAGCAGCAATCTGGACCTCATAAGATTGCAGGACTTCCCCAACGGATCCCCTATTTGGAATCACGCTCAAGCTAACAGAAGCATTATCCAGGATCACTGCTTCTGGGAAATTCGAAATGGGACTCAAGCTCTCTTCTGGGAGGATGCTTGGCAGCAATCCCCAAAATTAGAATCTCCTACCCGTCAACCCCTAATGTCAGCCTACCAAACAGAGGGCCACAACAGAGTCAACCACTACTGGAACTCTTCCAGTGAAGACCCGGAGTGGAGAGAGTGGAAATCTTTCAACCTAGACCAGAATGGCGTGCCTCAACATGTTATCCATGATCTAAACCAACAAATTCACAAAAGAAAGATTAGAATAGCTGCTGAAAATGACAAGCTCAGGTGGGGACCAAAAGGTAACGGGGAATTCTCGCTTAAAGAAGCAAGGAGCATAATCGAACAGGCAGAACAACCCGACACAGTTCCTTGGGCCGACAATATTTGGGATAACTTTCAATGGCCAAAAATAAGAACCTTCCTGTGGCTTCTTATGCAGAAGAAAACGCTAACTTGGGAAAACTTACGAAGAAAAGGATTTCAGGGACCTTCAAAATGGCACATGTGCCTACAGGAGGAGGAAACGATGAATCACCTCTTCAACTCCTGTGAATGGGCTTCCCAGTTATGGCTGTGGATGGAAGCAATCATGGAAGACATAGATCGGAACAGGGACTCCATTCAGGATTCGATTACCAATTGGAGGAAAAACTTCTCTCGTATGAACAGCGTAGGCAGTATTTGGAAATGCACCCCAGGTTTCATTACTTGGACTATATGGAAAGAAAGGAATAGACGAGTCTTTACTCAAGAAAACCGAAGTATTGAATGCGCAAAAGAATCAATTTTAATCAACATCAAACAGTTGGTTAAGGCAAAATGCAAAATCGACCCAAATGATAAACCAACGGGAAAGGACTTACGCATCTTAAAGAAATTTCAACTGGAAGCCTTGAGCAGCTGCCCCGCCGGAGGTCATAGAGCCCGCGCCTCCTCTCAACTCCACGGTTGGCAACTTCCTCCTGAAGCCTGCCTCAAATTGAACTTTGATGGATCTTCGAGGGGTAACCCAGGCAATGCAGGTATCGGCGGAGTCATACGTAATCATAGAGGAGACATAATCCACATTTTCTGCAGATCGTTGGGGGAATGTACGAACAATGAAGCGGAATTTGCAGCAATGGAGCAAGGTTTAAAGATTCTCAGGTCCTTCAGACAGGGTAATTTCATAGTAGAGGGGGATTCCTCTTTGGCAATCTCTGCGGCTCAGCGCCTCCAAGCAGGAACTCAAACCAGCAAAGTTACCAAACATTGGAGACTAGCGAAGGCTACCGAGAACATAGCAGAATTGATAGCAGATCTGAAAGGCACTGTCTTCCAATCTATCAGGAGAAAGGCTAATGGCGTGGCCGATTTCCTGGCAAACCACGGGGCTGACACACCGCACCTCATCACGAACAGTTGTTGGCAGGACGTAGACTGCCCTACCCTCAAGGGGAAATGCGTACAGCTGGCGGAAAAGGACAATTTCCATGTCGACTCTTCCTAAGGGGTGACGGCCCTAGCACCAGGCACTGGGAGGAGGAAATCATCGGCATCAGCAATAATCATGACCTCAGTGATGGAGTGACAGGATGTCAAGGACAGGGCTTAACCTGGCGGCGGTATGTCATCACAAGTATCGATAGTTACGGTTCAAATGATCGAATCAACTGCAGCAGTACTGGCCAATTCGTCATCTCTGGCAGGATTATGCAAGGCAAGGCTCCCAGAACATTTATGCCAAACCTTAATGACGTTAAGGGACTTAAAGTTCGAAACAGGGGAAATCAGCAGGCGGATACACAGAGCATCCCCGCAACTTCCAATCACCGTCATGATCTTTCCACCGTACAGTATACTTGGCATCAAGGCAATCAAGGCATGAGCAGCCACCTCCTCCCTGATTCTGCCTGCATTGGACTCGCCTGTGCGAACCGAATTACCATTTATGGCATCGGTACGTGAAGCTTTAGTGGGACAGCTACTACCCTCAGGCGATTTCATAAGCGAAGATGCTATAAAGCAAGACACCGCAACCCAATTCATCCCACTTCTGTTCTAGTGACGGGTGATAAAAACACTGCCAACGATTATCGGTGTAGTGAGAGAAGGCATAGCAGGGGAATCATGGATGCGAGTGGAAGCCGCTGCGCTGCAGCGAATCAGGACCTATATGAAGCTAAGAGAGGGTATGAGACCAGAGCCACTGCCAAGAACAAGCGCAAAGTGGCGGATCTGGAGAACAAGGTAAAACAGGAAGAAGATGGTCAAACCGAGGAGGAGGTTGCGGCAGAAGTGAATTGGCTGCATGATCCAGGAACCCCAGCTAAGAGAGCTACTAAGTTCGTGCGCACCAAAGCGGAAAGCTGGCGTATTAAGACGCTGATAGCCAAAGCGCTGGAATCCATGGAAAAGGAAAAGCCGAAAATCATTACGGAAGTGAACTTGAATGACGCTCAGATGGCCAAAATCTTGGACTTCAACAACAATTTGGACAGCCACATCACCAGGGTTCAGGATGCCATCCATGTCGTTGATCGCAAGCTTACTCTCCTTATCAAGTTGCTTAAAGACACCATCAACCAGGGCCCTTGTGCCACTCAGACTTCTAACGCTACGGAGCAGGGCGACAATTTACTGAATGCCATGCAAGCCAGGGTTAATACCCATGTTGCTCAAATGGGCCTGGACACCATCGGTCTGATGGGCAAGCACATCTAGACTCAGCCTCTACTCTTTTTGTCTTCTGTTCTGGGTCTTCAGCTCTTTTTGGCTTTCTCTGGTTTTAACAATGATAATGTCTCGGTTTACTATGTATCGACCCTCGTGATGTATGCGAATAAGGTTGGCCGCTGCCGCCCTGCGTGGTGTGCTTCAGGCATTTCAGTCTGCTCAGTCTTGTTGGATAGTCTGTCCCAGTTGTCCATCTGCATTAGCAGAATTTTTGTACACTATTTTGTTATATAATATAACTATCTGATTTACACAAAAAAAAATACTCAATCCATTGATTGTGCAAATCATCATGCACAGCTATAGTCACAACTGATAGCAATCTGATCCTCTAACACCTGTCCCTGCTGAACTGAACATGCACTGACATGCAACTGAGTTAACTGATGTATTCTATAGTTGCATTATGAGTTAATAACTTGTGAATTAATTAATAACTAATTCACCCAACTCATCTCTAGTCTATTTGCCAGTTAGACTAAATACAACCAGTTTAACAAAGCTAAACTGAACACAACTCCATCAACTGCACCTCCAGTCCACTAAACTCAACTCACTTGAGTTCTAACTGAAGTCCTGCATGCAAATATTAGTCATCCCATAGGTAACCACGTATTTCCTTCTGGGATCTGCATGTACCACATCCGTAGCTCATCCTGAAGTGCTCCAAGAGAATAAGACAAAGTTTATAGTCTAAATATTATTATGAGCTAATAATATTTGACTGTTCTATATTTAGACTGAGCAGTCACTCCGCTATGATCTAAAAATAGAAGTCCATCTATTTTTCCCAACTTGATCAATTATCCATAAACAGCAACCTGCAATCCATAGACATGATCCATATGTCTAAAAATAGACATAGTCTAAAAATAGACTTGCGCCAAAAATAGCCCCCGGGCCCACTTAGTGAAGGCGACTCTTTTCACTAAGCTCCATCATCTTGTTGCATTCTCAACTAGAATTTCTTGTTGCACACTTTTCAACACTTATGGCTGTCACATGGTAACCACAGACCCCACGTCTCTCCACTTGGGAAACTGCATCACGTTATTTCCTTTGGTCAAACATGTGCATACTTAAAAATTCCTGAGGTGAGATGAAAGTTTCCACGTTAAATGTCAGGAAATTTCCTATCTCGACCCTACTCTCAGCCTATTTCCTAGGTGATAAACATGTGCCCACTTCAAAAGTCCTAAGGCAAGAAGAATTTTTCCACCTCAAAAAATGGGAAGGTTATCATCTCAACCTATTTCCTTGGTGTTCAATCATGGCAACCTTCCAAAATCACAAGACAAAACCCACTTTTATGTCAGTTGCACGGAACCTTTCTCTATCTCTATACAGAACCTCACTGACATCACTCTGGCATCATCCCATTCACATGGCTTCCTCTAAGCGTGCCATGTGTTACTCATTTTTAGCTCTTTTGACCCTCCAATGTGGCAAAATTTGGCTGCCATGTGGCACCATATTAGCCTAGGTACACATCACTTGCCACTATGCCTTGGGTCCCACTGGTCCAATCTGCTAGTGAAAAATAAGTGTTTCACATTATAACACTTTGGTGTTTGTTGGGTATTGGGACTCTATCCCTTGAAATTCCTAATGCTCACTATGGAACCCTCTTCATGTTATCTGCTAATATTTTCTTCATGTTTTCCCCTCCTCTCGACCATTCTTTATTGTGCACACCTTCTATGCCCCTGAAGATGGGACCCCAAGATGGAAATTATCATGATGTCAATTGATAGGAATAATTCTCATCTACCTTCGACACTTGGTTGTGTATTGACCCCTCTCCTCAACATGTACATAGATTTATATCTAAATGGTCATTTGCTAAGGCTCCCGATGAACAACCATGGTGCTTATCCCTTCTGAGCTTATGCCTGAGTTATGTATGGTTAAATAGGACTTTTCTGAGGTGCTTGAAACTCATCCCAAGCGTGTCTTTTATAGGCTTTCAATACACACACACACACAAGGCTACTGCGACACTTAGTTTCTTGGGAAAATCCCTCTGACCTTTAACCATCATGATTTGTCTCTTCGCTTATAACACATGTACATATATGTTTACACAACTATGGAAACACTCAACCATTGTTGTTGAGTGAAAATATGAAATTGGTAATCACTTTTAGCTTGTTTTTGACATACAAAATTGTGAATTACTATGTTTTTTCAACATCAGTTGCTGGAATATCATATTTTATTTGAGAATTTTTCTTTGAAGTAAAAACAATATTTCTAGAGAATTTTCTTGCCTTCATACTCATATTTTTTATGGACATATTGTTGGATAAATTTGGTGGATATTGAATGAATATACTTGAAAAGTTCAGGCAAGAATAATGAATGGGTTCAGTATCCACCACGGTTTGTAGAGATGGCAATTCATTTTGGGAAATAAATTATATCATCACAATCTATATAGATTTCATTTGAACTTGGACTATTTTTGGTGAATTTTCAAATTCAATCACTTTATTTAATCATGTAATGAAATTGTGTAAGACAAAAAGTGGTGAATTTTCAACACTTTTGGCTATCCATCAATTTTCATTTTAATGTGATCATCAATGAGTTTTATAAAAGCACTATTTTGTGGAGGACACAAAGATGAAGTACGAAGTGAATTTTCAAATGATTTGGTGTTTCGATTTTGAAGCTATTGATTTTTCATTTCAGGTAATTTTCAGAAGTCTAAAAATTTGTAGTGACACATTTTAGTATAAAATTATTAATAAATATCATTTCTTCATGAAAATGGATAAAAAATATATCATTTGAAACTAGATTCAGAGCTAAATCCAATGGTACTAAATGCGTAAGATAACTCCTAAATTTTGCAGGGATTCAACTCCTACGAGTTAGCTATTTCCTAAAAATCACCGATTGTTTTCTACTTTTCGTTGTGCGACAACTCTCGACCAAGAAAATCTTTTGGCAGAGAGTTTCAAAAAAATCTCAATTGTCAGTCTTTTGTAACTCTAGTTTGTGTTAACCGCTCTAGGGTAATTTTGCAAAACTCTCGACTAAGAAAATTTAAAACTCTCAGCCGAGAGTTTGCACAAAGAATCTTTCCATACCTATACTCTTGATGAAGGGTTTGTAGAAGGAACCTTTCCTTGCCAAAGCTCTAGGGTGATAATTTTATATATTTTCATATAAGAGTTAATTCTAGAGAAAACTTCACATTTTTTCCAACTTATACCTTTCAACCTTTCGGCCGAGAGTTTTAAATAAAATCTAAAGTATAGGCCAAGAGTTTTGAATGGAATCTAAACTATAGGATGAGAGTTTTAAATGGAATCTAAACTCTAGGCCAAGAGTTTTGAATGGAATCTAAACTCTAGTCTGAGAGATTTTAAATAGAATATAAACTCTCGGTCGAGAGTTGTAGTTAGGATTTGAAATTTTGACTCAGAGTTTGTGCTTGAGAATTTTTTTTCCAAAATTCTAAGCCAAAAATTTGTTAAACTCTCGGCTGAGAGTTTGCAAGCCTAGGATTAGCTTTGCTAAGCTCTCAGTTAGGAAAATATTTTTACTTTTTTTTCTTGGTCGAGATTTTTCCGAGCATAGTGCAAATTCTTTTCACATACCAAAAAGTGTTTCTCATTTTCACATTTTCACCCTATAGCTCCTGAGTTTTTTATACGTATATGAATACATGGATAGGGACACCCTCAACTCCTTACGATACAAGCCTATCTCTCTTGAAATTTTATCTATATACATTCAGTCCAATTCCCATAGACAATGTTGTATATGCATAAGTTATCTTCTTGAGATTGACACACACACACACACATGAACGCACTAGGACAAGGATGCCCTCAACTCCCAACCTTACAAGCTTATCCCTCCTAAGCTTATATGGGGTTCAACCCATCCCAACCTATGCATCCAACACAAGCATACGACCATGCATAGATATAAAAATAAATAAGGTAAATACATGCTTCCCATATATATGCACACAAACAAAGACTAGTATTTCCATTCCTTCTAGTGCATTAGATCAACAAATCCAAAGAGATTCATCTCAAATACTCAGGAATTTTATATATAAATTGAGCTAAAAAATGCATATAGAATTTGGCAATGTTCCGTCAAGCACACAACAACTAAACCACTCCTCAAAACCATGAAGGAAATAACATATATCAACATTAAGTCATGCATTAAACACAAGTGAACATTTATACCAAATTTACAAGCACATAGATCTAGATAAGAACTTATCTTATAATGAAGGACATGACAACTGGATTTGGACTTCAACTCTCCACCCAACCTTAGATTTGCTTGCACTTCAATTATTTTCTTGCAACCAATTACTCTTGAGCCAGATTTAGAGCTGGAGGAGGAGTGATTTTAGGGAATCAACTAATTCTTCCAACTAAAATATGGAGTCCAAAAACTATACAATCTACACCGACCAACTATTCAGGGAATCCAGAGGCTACTCCACCTCCACCTCTCACTCAATATAGGGAGTCCAAAGGATATACCACCTCTACCCTTTAGTCAATACAAGGAATCCAAAGGTTGTACTACCTCCACCCTTTAGTCAATAAACAGAATCTAGAGGATATACCACCTCCACCCTTTAGTCAATAAAGGGAATATAGAGGATATGCCACTTACACCCTACATTAATATAGGGAATTTGGAGGTTATACCACCTCCACCCTTAAACAAATGCCCTCAATGGCTCCACCCTAAACCAAGTTTATATAGATTACTAAGAAGAACCAGTCACAATATCTTCAGTGGCTCCACCCTACAATGTGAAACAAGATCTCATTGAATTAATTACTTAGCTTGTAAGAAAATAAAGAATATTATAGGAAACTCCTTAACCAAGAACCCAATGGAATAAGGCCTCCACCCAAACTAGGAATCCAAAGATCCTCTGTCCTTCACCTGAGAGATTCCCATACCACCCTTCTCTGCTTAAAGCTAAAAAGGAACTCTCCATTCTTTTGGTTCACACCTTGTTCTGTGCTTCTGCTACTCAACCCCCTTCTACGCATTGAATGATACATGGCTCCTACTATGTTTGCACCTATATGCATATTGATTTATTCTATGCTTCTCCTAGGGAAAATATATTTTCCCTGGTCATGTGCATTCCCTCCTCTCCAGGAGCTCCTTCTAATACTCATCATTTACAACTCCCTCTTGATAAACTATGCATTGTGTCCTTTTCCTAACCAATTTCTAGTCTTTGACCAGTGGTTCCATTTCCATTACATGTGGTCATGGGAATGTTGTTACGCCAACTCCCTACACCACCCCTTCCAACATCACCCACTTTTACCTTTTTGTCTTCTTTCTCTTGTGGGTTTTCCCAAGGGAGGTATGGTACTCATCCTCTCTTCCTCTTGTTGAATCAATGCACAAACTCCCTATTTAAGGCACATGAAACACACCCCCCTACTAATCCTAGCCATAAACAATGATTAGAAGGAGGTGGTTGCTATGCAAACTAGAGATCCTATGTAGACTCAAAATCCATGGCGTCATTATGAAAATTGGGTCTTAAAATTTTGATATATTCCAACTTATTTGAAAACTTAATTAGACATCATTGTTGCATTCATTTGATCAATTCGATTATGGAAAGATAATTTTTATCTCAATCAGACTTCTAGATCGAGATATATGACCATTTGAATTTTAGAAAATCAGATGGTGCCACATTATCAACTACCATGTGGCTATCCTAGCCAGCCTTGCAACACCACTCTGTATAGATGTATTAGTTGCCGACCCATTCATGGCTCTTCACATTTAAATGTGAGTATATATATATTTTATATATATTAGTATATATATATGGCCCACCCATTTATATTAGATACATATATATCGATATATGTATTGGGTTGATGGACTGTCAATTATCGACAATATCCCCATTTCCCGGGTCCATTACCCTGGCTCATTTCACCTTATACTTCCATGGGTTGCTCTGAGGATGGTCTTCAAGGCCGACCTCTATGGTGGGGCCACACTAGACCAATATAAGCATAGTAAGGATCACGTGTATGCCACTATGTCCTCTACAGTTTCAAGGCACATATAGAGGACCAACCTCCTAGATTACATGTCTCGGTGGGTCCAACCCTTTGTGTTGCACACACCTTCCAATTGGTCCATGGATCCCACACTTACTTAATGGCTTCAACGACCCTACTCCTGCCATGACACCTTGGTGATGAGTCATCCTAGTTCATCCTTCGGTAGTGCGCAAGACCACCTCTGGAAAACCGATTGTAGGATGAAAATTTCTTATTATTTTTCATGCCAAATTATAGTCTATGTGGGCCCAACTCATACCTTCTAAAGACGTGATATGGACTTCCTTCATTGGAAATTTTTTCTCCCAATGGCCTATGAGCAAGCTCCAACTCACCTCGGTAGCTTCTATGCCAACAATTCTGCTAATCATCATAGTATTTCCTTTGTGCATTTTGCTATGAACTCTCGGGAACATGACCTTTGTGACACATCACCTTGGGATCCTTCATTTATGCACACTGTGTGGCCTCACAATAAGGTTTAAATAAACAAGGGATATAATATTAAGTCTTCCGCTTGAATCATATTATACACGTATAGCAAAGTAACTCCACTATGGATTGGAAGCGGTGGTTCTGTAATCGCTTGGATTTACACTAGAACTCAACCATCACCATTAAGGGTTGTCTAAGGCACACATTGGTGATATCACTCCTTACAAAATGATTACCCTTCTTGAGTTCTCTATAGCTGAAATGCATAATGAAGTCTAGGGACTTGTCCATTCAACCTCTTAGAGGTTTGCGGTCCCTTTGAATCTTAATGATTTGTAGGAACTGCATCAATATCGATTCATAGATCTACAAGTCTCTTTTGAGGAACAAATAAGAAAGCATAAATTTTTTTTATAAAAGCATCTAGAAGCATATAGTGCCAAGAAGGATACACGAAGGTTAACATTCCATAAACAAATAGGAAGTATCCTTCCTGATTCAAGTTTCCAGCATAAACCATACATTCAAGCACATGATTAACATTATGACATGCCTACGGTCATCACATTTAGGCCAAATAAATTTGAAGGCATGAACCACACAACTAGTCATCAAATAAACATTAGGCCTAATCCACACAGTGAAGGTCCAATTCTCATACCACATACAATGGTGTTATTCAGTTCATACAACATACACATTGATGGTTATATATGTGGGTTTCTTACATATATAAAATTAGTACAACGCCATGGCCATAGGGAAATCATACATAATAATTTCACCATTCCAAGCATAGTGAACCATGAAACATTCATACATTGAATACAACACTAATTTAGTGGTTCAATATGAACTCAATAACCATGAATGAATTTAAAAACACTTATCTATAATAAACAGATGAGTTGGCATTTGAGATCAAGACTGCAACTCTTTACCCAACCATAGACAAATACAACCAAGACTTACTTGCAACTATCACCCTCGAGTCAGATTCCAATGCTTGAGGTGGAGTGTTTATGAGGAATTTAACCAACAAAAATAGTTGAAACAAGATGAAACCATGCCATGCTTCCTTCATCCTCCAACTATGCTCATTTTTTTTCACACTGTTCAATCATATTAACAGTCATGTTGACATTTCATAATACATATAACTCTAGCTCACTTTAGGGGAAGATAATCCACTATAAGGAATTTTATTCAATGGGTAAATTTGTTAATGGGTTAAGGAAATCACTTCTCTAGGTGGTTCACCAATGAGTCAAGCATTAGTGCTTAAGCCTCAAGGAAACTCCTGGTAGTTCTTTAGCCCTCACAAACACTTGAGTGACTTCCCAAATCCTATAATTTCATCAATCAAAAAGCCTCCAGTGGTTTCTTTATCCTTACAGGCAAGCCAATCTTTAAAAAAATCACCTAGCAAGCATCTCTTGGAGGCTTCCTTAGCTGGTGCCCCTTTTTCCAGGATTGGATTCACCATTAGAGATCACCTAATCTCCCTATCCACTATGTGTTCTTACACAACCAATATGAAGCTTGCGTTATCTATAGATGTCTCCCCTTGTGTGTGAGAAAGCGAGAGCAATTGATTCATCCCTATTCCTTCCTTTCCAAATATATATTAACTACATTTGCTTCCCATGATTGGCACAATAATCCACCACCTGATAGTGTAACCTATGTTGATCTTAAATCTTTTATTTTTTCTTTTCTTGCAATTGGAGATGAAGGAAACTTGGACCAATCCTTCCTTTTTTAGTTAAATTTAATGCGCAATCAACAGATTAAATTATTTTCAGCCAACCGAGATTGATATTTAAAACAACCATTTCCTCATGTAACCTCCTTCCTCAAGCAATGGAATATGTGTCCCTCTCTCAACTATTTAAAATAATTACAATTATTTACAAGAAATAAATGTTAACCAAGGGATGTCACAGTCCCCTCCTGCTTGAGGGGGAACATAATCCTTGGTGTTCGTTAACCATAAATAAAATAAACACAACTATATGGAGCTTTATATACACAACTATGTACAAAATTTACAATGGATTTACAAGTTGCTTTACTCAACAAATAAGAAAGGATATGTTGCCCACATATTCTTATCCATTTCCCACCTGGCTTCCTTGGGCCCAAAGTGCCTCCACTACACTTTGACTTCCTCTATTACTTAGTTCCAAAGCATGATTTGTCTCAGATTCGAGATGCATAGAGGTTATGACTGGAACTCTCCCTTTGGTTCCACCTATAACACAATCTAATCAATCACATGATTAGCGTCTTGCATGTATGTTTTGAGCAATGAAACATGGAAAACATCATGGAATTTTATCAATGGAGGCAAGGCTAATTTGTAGGCCATTGATCCAATCCTTTCAAGTATCTCAAAATTCCCATAGAACCGTGGTGCCAACTTGACGCATGACCCAATATTCAAAGAGATTTTCTTGGGTCTCACTCTTAAGTTAATATGTTCCCCAACTTGAATTAATTTTTCACTCTATGTTGGTCCACATAGATTTTCTTCCTATCTTGTGTCCACCTTTAAATTCTACTTGATGGATTGTATTTGTTGCTCCTTTTGCTCCACTCCTTTGGCATATCAAGTCCAATAAGGACCTTGTCTACTCGATCACTCCAACTGATAGGAGTATTGCAACTCCTTCCATAAAGTGCCTTAAATGGGTTCATTTCTAGATATTCTTTGTAACCATTGTTGTATGCAAACTCCATAAGAGGAAGATCCTCTTCCCACTTCTTGGGATGGTGCATTAGATACATCCTCAACATGTCTTCAAGGATTCTACTTGTCCTCTTTGTTTTCCCATCCGTTTGTGGATGATAAGCTAAACTGAAGGCAAATTATATCCCAAATCCTGCAAATATTTCCTTCCAAACTTTGATGTGAATTTGGAATCTCTATATGAAATGATATTCTTGGGAACTCCATGAAACCTCAAAATCTCCTTTATGAAGATTTAAGCCACCTCACTTGTTGAAATTTTGTACTTGACAGCTACAAAACGAGCCACTTTGCTCAACTTTTCAATGACCACCATGATTGCATCATGTTTGCTGGAGGTTCTTGGTAACCTAGTAATGAAATCCATGGTGACAACCTCCCACTCCCATTTCAAAATGGGAATGGGCTGCAATAAACCTAATGGGTTTTTACATTCAACCTTCACTTGTTGGTAGTCCATGCATTTAACAAAAAATCTACTACTCTTTTAAAATTAAGGCAATAATAACAAAAATTAATGGTAGTGAGGGTATTTTGGCATCCCATGTGGCCAAAATATGACTTAACATGAAATTATCTCATTGTGGGCCTCTTCAAATCAACATTATTTGGCACATAGATTTTATTCTTGAATCTAACCAGACCATCCTATGAAAGCTGATATTCTTCATATTTTCCATCCTCACCCTCTTGTTGTAGATTTTCCTTTATTTTTTGATATTTCTCATCATGTTGTCCTACAATTTTGACCCACTCTCCTAGTTCCATCCCATAAGAAATTATGCTGCCATGAGATTCATTTGAATTCTTCTACTCAATGCATTGACATCTTGTTTTCCTTGCCCTTGATGTACTTGATCTCAAATTTGAACTCACTAAGGATAACCAATCACCTAGTTTTTCTTGTGTTCAAATTTGGTTCCTCAAACAAATCCTTAAGTCCTCCATGGTCTATTGTTGGGCGCGGGATCCGCCAAGGGCAGTTTTTGGGCTTAGAGCCTAGATTTTGGTCCAAGTTTGTAATTCCAATGTAAAGACTCTGCATTTTGTGGGCGCAGAGCGCATAGTTGTAAAAGAGTAATAGGGTTGTCCTCCCTTATTTTGATAATGTAATGTAGGTTGTAGAAGATGTACCCATGGTCCGCGGACCATGGAATTTTATAAATAGAGCAAAGATCTAAGTAGTTAAGGCATCACAAAATGTCTAAGTAATGACGATGTATGCAAGATAGATCTGAAGTGTAAAGTCTAGTTTTGGGTCAGCATAGAAAGAGGCTCTACATCTGAGTGCACAGAGGTCTAGTAGTCTACAGCTGAGTTCATGAACCCCTACAACTGAGTGCACAGGGCAAGTCGAGTTTGTAATCAGTTGGAATTATTAATAAATAGAAGTTTCTATCAATTATGTGACTTTATTTCCAGTTTTATGCATCTATTATATTGGGTATGAATTTCACTTCTAATGCTTACATGATGCATGAATGTATATAATTGTATTGGTTAAGTGATCGCAAGTAATAATATATGTTACGCGAAGATAACTAAGATTTGATAATAAGATAAGTAAGATAATTGCCGTAGTTTGGGAAATATCGCAGTTCACTACCATAGCATTGTGAAAGCATCTCAACCCCTGGTTAGGGTTGTGCGAAGGTCGATTGTAACCAATCACAGAGGTACTGAAGGTTAGAATATAGCACAAAGAAACCTATGTGAAGGCAGCTCCAGTTGGAATAAACTGACATCACATCCATCTCAAGGGTGTAGAAACTTGGTTCCATCGTCCCCCCATACTGCTTTGAGTGAGACTTCAGCCTGCACTCCGCGGGCTGATGCCGAAAGGGCCAGTACTGTAGGGATTTGTTTGGCTACATAACTCTGAACTTGCGTTAGGCCGCCATATGCCAACAAATGAATCCATTGTTGGGACTGGAATCTGCATAGAGATGTGTGATTTCATATCATTGGAATCCAACTAAGAAAGAAATTGAAGGCTGGTTGAACATAAGAATTGATGAGTTTGCGGCGCAGGAGAATAGAAACCCGTGACTATCAAAAGAAGAGTGGCTGGAAAACTACCTGTATACGGAGATCCACAAAATCTGTTTCGCATCCTTCCCTACTGATCTATACGAGTGGATCACGAAGCTAGCAGAGAGCCAATGAAAGTGGAAACTTGACGGTCCTATTATGTGGACCCCAGAGCTAGTGCAGAGATTGGAAGCATCAGAGGATAAGATCGTATGCGCCATTGATCATTGGCTCAATCGTATTATAGGAGGATTTGTTACTGAGTTCGAGGTCAACACCTAAGTTAATTATAACGAGGTAGAGCGATGCTTTCTCAAACGATCGTGAGGTAAGTATGTAAAGTATTTGAATACTTGGATTAAAATGTTGTTGCGGGAAAAATGCTTTATGCAGTTCCCTTGATGTTTGGGGCTACGCGAAGTGGAAATGTTTACAGGAACAAAGGAAATAAGGGTCCAAAAAATAGCCCCTTGATTTCACCTCCGCAAGGAGACGAGGAAGAGCTTGCGAACATCTCTCTACGAAGTGCTATTAAGCTAATAAGACAAAGAATTCCGCAAATACCACCTCCACCCACACCACCACCGGCTTCACCTCCATCAACTCCATCTTCACCCCTACCACCTCCACCACCACCGTGATTTAGTATGGTGAGCACAATGAAGTTTCCTATGTTCAAAGGTTTGGGAAACAAAGATCCTTACCAATTCTGGTTTGTTATAAGGGTTGTATGGGAAGTGCAAGGTGTTACAGATGACCATATAAAGAAAGAAACACTAGTTAGCACCTTGCACGATCACACACTGACCTGGTATATTAAGTACTCCAATGATAACCCAAATGAGAGAGTCGCGGATATCCAAACAATGCTAAATAGAGAATTTAGTAGGCCTAATTCTGAAGCGCAGTCAATTGTGGGATTTAAAGAGATGACAATGCTACCAGGTGAGACTCCTTGGGAACTAGATCAAAGGCTGAAATGTATGATTCGTGAAGCAAATATGAATTTGACAGATGGACAACATCGCGAGTGGTTTGTAGCTTCGCTACTACCACATTTAAGGAGTGCACTATCGCAGAACAAGATAACAACTCAGACATATGCCTTAGAGATCTCTATGAGGCTACATGAGACCTCGATCTAGGATCCTAACCTAGGAGTTTAGTAGATCCATGCGCAACTGAAGAATCTATGCCTTGAGATGTAGAGTTTGAAACAGGATAGGACAGTTCGACCAGAAGTGTGCAAAGAAGTGTGGTGCATAAAATGCAAGATTCAGGGTCATGACAAAGACCACTACCTGGTTTTTATGAATTACCTTACAGGAGGAGGACCGATGCCTTCAAGGCCAGAAGCTCAAGCAAGATCTAGCGTAATGCCCGCTTTGTGGTGTGTTATCTGTCAAATAGTCAGAAAACATGCCACGAACAATTATCACTTGTTACAGAAGTATACAAAAACTTCACAATAGTTGTTCTGCAACTTTTTAGGTTGATGGGACATGATGAGTGTACTTGTAGAAGCTATGAGTTGAAGATGGATAGAACGCCCACCTACAGAGTCCCGGCCTAAACATGGCCCCTTGACTAAAATGCAGGGATGGCGCGGACAAGATTTTAGGGGTGCAGAAAATTCTAAGGTGGAGGAGGACCTGGTAGAGGTTGTGGACAATTGATTTGCTATAATTACGGAGGGCCAAGACACTATGCCCATGATTGCATGAATCCAATGTGCTCGTGATGCAAGTATTGCACACTGTTTGATCATGAGACAGAAGATTGTCCTACACTGATAGCTAGGATCCGTGACAAAGGAGCACTACCGCCTCCCCTGACTCAGAACTACAAATGATGAGGTCTGAGCAGCGTGAGGAAGATCCAAATGTAAACATTGTGCTCCAAAGTGGAATCATGACATGGGATGATAATGGAAAACAACCATAATACAATACCTATGTTCATAAAGCCCCGATGAAAGAAGCTGAGTTTGATTTGGAGCGCACTTGGGAAACCTTCATGGAAGATAAGAAGAGCTTTGATGAGGCCTCCATGTTGGTTTGAGGGGGGCTTGACCCAGGTTCTGAGTTAATTAGCCAAAAAAATCCCTACACTATTGGCCCTTTTGGCATCAACCCATGGTGCACAGGCGGAAGTCTCACCCAAAGTAGTATGGGGGGATGCTGGAACCAAGTTTCTACACCTTGGATATATCTGAGGGGTCAATTTAATCCAACTATGCCTACCTTGGCACAGGTTGCTTCGTGCACTATCTTGACCTGCGAGGCCTTCGCGATCGGTTAGGCTCACCTTTCGCGCAACCCTATCCAGGGGCTGAGATTCTTTCATGCTGCTAGGGCAATGATCTGCGCTACTTCCCCAAGTTACACCTTGTATCTTACTTATATTCTTACAATTGTTAGTTAACTTCGCGTAAACTTCTACCTTATCTCACATTTACTTAATCAACACAATCAGATATGTTCGCACACCATATAGATAGCAAAAATGAAATTTATACTCAATATATTCGATACAGAAAATAGGAATTAAATACACAAAATTGATGTAAAACTTCTCTTTATTAATGCTTCAACAGTTACAGACTCGACTTGCCCTGCGCACTCAGCTGTGGACTAGTAGGTCTCTGCGCACTTAGCTATAGATCCTTCTCCTACTCTACGACCCAAAGATTCGACTCTACACTTAGATATTCCACTATCCTTCTATTCCATCGTCATTCCTTCTAATTCTATTATCTCTCAACTACTTAGAGGTTCGCTCTATTTATACAATCCCATGGTCCACGGACCATGGGTAGATCTCTAAGCCGACATTACATTACAAAATTGAGGGTAGACAACCCTATGACTCATTTACAATGTCGCACTACATGCCCACAAAATGAAGATTCTTTACATCAGATTTACATATTTTAACCAAAAAATGGGCTTTAAGCTCTAAAAATTTCCTTGGGGGATCCCACGCCCAACAAGCCCCCAAGAAAAACATCGTGACTCACCCTCGAGTCACTCTGTCAGTGCAGAGATCTTCCCGGAGAGACCTCCCAACTCTTCCTGGACTACTTCAAGATCAGTAGCGCACTGAGCAGTTGCCTATTGCACTTCTTGGACGCGCTGTTCAGAGACTTAGCTGAATTGCTTCCCTGCACCTGTTCTTCCATTTCCTGCATCTGCATGAGCTTGGCTTCAATCAAGGTTGTAACGACAAATGCCTCATCGATCCATGGTCGTACATGTGCCTTCAAGACAAATTCCTTATGTCATGCAACATCTACGTGCTCCTTGACTGCTTTTGCCTGCTGCATCCATGCGAGCCTCTGTGTAAGGGTCACCATTTGTGCGGTCCCTTTTATTTCATCGTACTATTGTTGTAGCTTGCATGTCTCTATTTCTAAGCGTTGTATGTTTGGGTCCTCCTACAGAGTGGTGAGGACCTCGAACGACTCTTCAAACAGTTTGGTGCAGTCCTTCACTGCACTATTGATCTCCGCTATTCCTGCTGTAATGGCACTGGCGTGCTATTCCTTCACCTCAGGTGGAGTTGAAGGCTACACCTTCAATTGTAGCTTAGCTATCTGAAGGTGCAGCTCCAATTTAACCTTAGCCATTTCTTCTTTCTCCTTGCACACCCCTGCTGCTAGTCTCTGGATGCACACCTCCACTGGTTCCTCAGCTAGGATGGCCAACTTAGGGACCATCTGGCAGGTTTCCTCAACCACCTGCACTAGCTGTCTATTTTGTGTCATGACCTCGTCGTGCTGGGGGCTCAATTGTTCAATATTAATTCGTTGCTTGCTCATCACCTAGAGTGTGCAACCCACCCTGGCCTGCAGTTCTGCAATCACTCCATCCTGTAGAACATAGAGCGTCTCCCAAGGGAGCGCAACCATGTTTATCCCGACTACCTTCCGTGCACTAACCATAGGCCTTTTGGCCTCATTTTTTGTAACCAGTGTGCCCTCTGGAAGCACTATGGTGTTGGTCATGTGGGTACGCAATATTTCCTCAGCTGCAACTCTACCTATAGTGAGGCTGGTCGATAAAGTACCAGCCTAAGGAGTGTGCACCTGCAATTCTTGTATCTGTGTCTAGAGGGCCCCCAACATTATATGGTTTTCCTCCGAAAACTACTGGAGGGCCTCCACGGTGATGTCCCACATTGTCTCCCCTATGTCATGGAGATACCCTTCAGTGGGGGTGATCGGGTCAAAAGAAGTCTTGGAGGCTTTCGACTTCTTTTGCAGCCCCACCTACTCTCTCCAGTGCTATCGCTTCAGCTTTGTGGATGCTATCTGTGGGTCCACGCCATCTTCCTCTGTTTCTGTCTCCTGTTCAGGTGAAGGTGACTTCTGGGCCTCACCCTCCTTCTCTGCTACCTTTTGTTGTTCTTCTGCTATCTTTGCAGCATCCCGTGCCTCCTGTTCCTTTGCTGTTGTTGCTTTGTTCCTTCTCTTCTCTACCAACTATGCCATCCACAATTTTGCCTCCTCCTTCTTCATTTGTGCATCAGATTTCTCTTATTCCACCGTGGAGTTGGTGGTAGCGCACCATTCCGGTGGCCACGATTCAAGCATGATGAATATGACATCACTCGTGGCCAGGTAAGGTAGCTTCTTCCATCGCA
The DNA here is from genome assembly GCA_000404065.3 of Pinus taeda. NCBI lineage: Eukaryota > Viridiplantae > Streptophyta > Pinopsida > Pinales > Pinaceae > Pinus > Pinus taeda. The sequence goes on along the minus strand of APFE031259661.1, from coordinate 112,119 downwards.
GGGTCCTTCCTCACCTTGATGTACATGTGATGAAAGTCCACCTTGAACTTCGTGAAGCTCTGCAGATTGTTATAGACGGTGGGCGATAACCGCAGCTTGCGGTTAATCCCCATTTTGATGTTCATCTCCATGAACACCCAGAATATCTTGTTGTCTCTGATCCTTAATGCATCTTTAGTTGCCCATAGCGAAGCTTACTTCGTTTCCTTCGGAAGATCCTTCACAATCGTGGGGAACTGGCTGTCCTCAGGAAATTCCCAAGCCACCAGCACTATGGATAGTAGAAGCCATGCATAGTGGAAATTCTTCCACTGTTCCTGTGCCTTGCGACAGTTTTCTAGGAACTCCCTACACAAGTAATCCGCCCAGTTAAACTGGACCCCCTTTATGCACTGCACGACAAGTACAGCCACCAGCGCGGGTACCTCATATGTGCGGCACTTCTGCATAACTTTCCAGGCTAATATCTGTGTCACGACTTTGACGCAACATTATTGATACTAGAGATCGTGAACCCTCTCTTTTTCTTCTCCAAATTGAACTTCTTCTTTATGGCCTCCGCAATAGCCAAATCATCACTTTTACCCTCAGATATATTCACTGGATCCTCCCCTTTACAAGGGAGCCGGGTAATTCTATGAATTAGATGATCCGTGATGGGGATGGGCTCCTCTAGCCACAAACACCCACTATTCACCAGGTAGAGTAACTGCCTGATGATGAAAATAGTCACTGGGGCATGATGGTAATGCGACACCCAGAGGAGGTTTAACAACCTTGCTTTCTCTACTCCTCGCAACCACTTGTGCAACTCCAATTCTATGACTCCCACCACTATATATTTCTTTGGCCACATTAGCTACGCGGTTTCCAAATGTGGGAATTTATCATGGTCCAGAAGATCCCAGTCTTCAAATTTTAGAACCGACACCCGTCCCAAGTGCGCTCCATAAAAAACGATATCATCAGGTAGCGGCGGAGTCTACATAGAGGTCTTGCTCTCATCTAGGTCCTTGGGCACCCTTGCTTTCCCCTTCCACAGATGAACATACACAAGCAACTTGGTCAGAGGGTCCGCACCTTGGGTTTCTTCCTCCATTTCTTCATCCTCCTCCTCTACCAGGATTTCTTCGAAGTCTTCTTCCTCCTCATTAGCTTCCAAATTGATCACCTTCCCCTTTTCTTCCATGGTGAGCCTCATCCTTAACGGATTCCTGAGGACATGTGCACCGGTACCATAGGCTGCTTATCTTTCTTGGGTCTCAGTGTGCATGGTGATTTATGGATTTCTGCGACTATCGTGACACTTTCTGGGGCTTCTCCTAATGTCATGGCCTGCACGGCCTCCTCAGCAGTCGTCTCTCCGATATCCATGGCTTCTTTAGATGTTGCCATATTGCTGTTCCACAAATCTTTCAACGGCTCAGGTAAGTGCTCAAACAATGCCTTCGACTTCAAAATATTGAAGAAATCAGGGTTCATGAATCTCTGGGTGCGCAATAGCTCAATTCTGAAATTGCCAAGTGTTATTTGCTGGGCATCCCTTTGCACTTTATAGTTCCTTTTGAATTGAATTCAACTGTTCCCCCCACTTTTGGTCCATTAATGCTCCCTTAGCGATAGATTTTCCCAAATCTAGCCCATAAAGTTTGCCTTAAATGCCTGTTGCCCGCTCCATTTGGTCTCAAACCAATCATCACATTGTTAGTAGTGACTGTAATGGTCACTTTCCAGCCAACCAGCGTGGCAGCGCATATACCCTTGCGCTGTCGTGGATCTTGTGACGCCTCACTACTGCACGCAGTCCTGACATCGCACAACTCTCGAGTAGATTAGTTTATAGTCCTATGCCTCCTTTCAGCTGTCTGGAGTGCTAAGACTATGCTTCCCGTGGCTAGTCAGATGGTTGGGCCACCTATGTAAGGCATCATCCGACTATCGTTTACTTTTCCTGAGAAGATTTTGCCATTTAACTTCTCCAACTGCATCACGCCACCATCTGTGATTTCCTTAATAACATATGGTCCCATCCCATGAAGCAAACCGAGAAACTCTTGGCGGTGGTCCCCAAGCCTGTCAATGTAATTGAGCTCATCCTGCTCTATTACTATGGTCTTTCTATCAAGAAGTCCTTCTTTATTCCTTCCTCAAGCTTCTTGACTTCCGCTTCCACCATGATGCTTTTCTCCCTCAAGTGGACTCTTTCACTCATGAGTTCTTGGAGCCTAAGATTACCCTGCTAGATCTCTTCATCGAGTCCCAACCGTTTGTCTTCGAGCTCTTCCAACAATGTGAGCATTTGTTCTGGGGCTCCACTATGAGCGATGCTATGTGCAGACTAGACATGATAGAATCCATAGGAATTACATCTTCTACTCCATCGACCAACTGAAAAGGCATCTGTCTGGGTATGCGCAGGTCCCAACCACTTTTTTACGCATTGCATACCTTGTTCAGTGCGTTGCACACCTTTTCAAATGCTTCTATGTGGATAACCTTCTGCGTGATTGTTCTTCCCACATACCATCTATCCAACCTTAAGAGATAGCTGCAATTCTGTCCCCCCAACACACGTTTATTGACCATACCTCTCAGCGTGGAGTTCATGCGCATCCGCGTAGGTTTTTTTCCATATTCCTATATCCACATGGCTAGATGTGCATGCGGATCATCCCGTCCATCATACTTGTCTGTTAGTCGCATCTTAGGCTTCCAAAAATGCATGCACATGATTCTCCTACATTCACGCCAATCCTCAAAGTTCCCTTTGTGTGTACCCCACCACCTCGTGGACGTAGTGTGCAGTACCTAATTCAAATCCTCAAAGTGTTGCTTTTCCGAAACTTCTCTTTCAAATCTATCCAAGAAGGTATCTACCTCACTTATCCCATTATAAGTAGGTAGGTCTCTTACTTCTGTAAATACGCAACACAATGACCTTATCGTCATATTACAATTCAGTGTAGTCACCTCATGTAACCGATTCTGCCATCGCTTTGTTTCCTCATTCGAATCTGAAGTACAAGAGCTCTCGCGCTCCCATGCAACCCGCCCATCCGTAGTGGGATTCACCCAATCTTGATTTCACATTGTTATCTTATATATGTAGTCCAAATCATCATTGCTTTCATAGTCACATACCAACTCTCTATAGCGCGATCCTTCAGTAGGGTCCAGAGGTATAACTACGCATAGTGACTTCTTCTAAAAAATCATCTTGTGTTTCTTCAGATTAATCACCCCGTTCATGTCAGTGGCCCAATCAATTCCTTAGTAAGAGTGTAGGGTAGGTATTGTTGTCATCAACAATCTTATCACTTCAAAGTCTGCCAGCGCGCTTGCTCCCTCAATATCCACAGTGATTCCTTGCAATCACCACATGGGTATTATTTTCTTCCGGTTTGCCATTCACAACTGAATAGGAGACCACTACAATGTAGGCCTCCCCATGCGCTTCCATGTCTACTTCGGCAGAATATTCGTGTCTGATCCTAAATCCAGAATTACTTGGTCCATCTCATATTCTCTAATCTAAGCGATTAACATCATTTCTCTTCCCATCCTTTTCTTATGCTTTCCAATCTTCCGGACTACACGTGGTTCTCCTGGCGAGGTCCCAACGCATCTGTTAATGAGTTCCTGTAATCCTTTTATAGCCTTACTATCATGTAGTAACTTGATGCATGTTTCCAGGAATTTCGAGATCATAGATGGGTCCATCCCTAGCTTCAGTCTATCTTTGTTTCCTGAAGCAGAGGCATAAGTGAAGCTCTTTTTAGCTTCCATGAAGGTTTCTCGAGTGCACTCCAAATCAAACTATGCTTCTTTCGCTAGAGATTTGCGAACCCAAGTACTATCTTTGGCTTGTTTTCCTTTGTCATCTCCCATTGCAATTCCACTTTGAAGCACAATGTTCACATTTGGATCTTCCTTGCGTGGTTCAGACCTCATCATCTGTAGATTCTGAGTTGGGGGAGGTGGTAGCACTCCTTTGTCACGTATCCTAGCTATCAGCGTAGGACAATCGTTTGTCTCATGATCAAACAAGGTGCAATATAAACATGATGGCCGTGTTGGATTCATACAATTGCGGGCATAATGTCCTAGCCCTATGCAATTGTAGCATATTAATTGACCGAAACCTCTTCTAGGTCTTCCTGCACCTCAGCCTTGTCCACGCCTCTGAAATCCAGTTCACACAACTCTTGCATTCTGGTCTACGGGCCATGATTTAGCCTGAACTTTGTAGGTGGGAGTTCTATCCATCATTAGCTTATAGCTTCTACAAGTGAACTCATTGTGTCCTACTGACCTACAAAAATTACGGAACAATTGTTGCGAATTTTGTGTATACTTTTGTAACAAATGACAATTGTTCGTAGTGTGTTTTCCACCTATTTTGCAAATCGCGCACCACAAGGCAGGTGCCGTGCTAGGTCCTACTTTTGTTTCCGGCCTTAATGGCATTAGTCCTCCTCCCACGAGGTAATTTGTGAACACCCGGTAGTGGTCCTTATCATGACCCTGACCCTTGCATTTTACACACCACACCTCTTCGCGCACTTCTGGTCGAGCTATCCTGTCCTATTTTAGACTTTGAATCTCAAGGCATAAGTTTTTCAACTGCGTGTGGATTTGCTGAACTCCCAAGTTAGGGTCCTACATCGGGGTCTCATGTGGCCTCATCGCGATTTCTATGGTCTCTACCTGAGTCATTAACTTCTGCTACGATAGCGGGGTCCTTAAATGTGGTGTTAGCGATGCTACAAACCATTCGCGATGTTGTCCATCTGCCATATTCATATTAGCTTCGGGAATCATACAATTCAACCTCTGATCCAACTCCCAAGGAGTCTCAGCTGATAGCATCATGATTTATTTTAATCCAATGATCGACTATGCTTCAGACTTTAGCCTGCTAAATTCTCTGTTTAGCGCTGCTTGGATATCTGTGATTCCCGCATTTGGATTATCATTGGAGTGCTTAATATACCAGGTCAGCGCACGGTCCTATAGGGTGCTAACTAGTGTCGCTTTCTTTATATTTTCATATGTAACTCCATACGATTCCATACGGCTCTTACCATGAACCAAAATTGGTCCAGATCCTCATTTCCAAATCCCTTGAACACAGGAAACTTTATCATGCTTGCCATATTGACTCGCGGTGGTGGCGGATGCGGTATGGGTGAAGATGGAGGTGAAGACAGTGAAGGTGGTGGAAGTGTGGGTTGGGGGTCGTATTCGTGGAATTCTTTGCCTTATCAGATGGATCTCACTTCACAGCGAGCCCTTCGCGAGTTCTTCCTCATCCCCTCGCGGAGGTGAAATCAAGGGGCTAGTTTCTAGTCCCTTATTTCCTTCGTTCCTATAAGTTTTTCCACTTCTCTTAGCCCTAAACGTCAAGGTAATTCCATAACCCTCTTTTCACATAATAACATTTTAATCCAAGTATTCAGAGACTTTACGTACTTACCTCGTGGTCGCTTGAGAAAGCATTGCTCTGCCTCACTGTGGCTCACTGAAGTGTCAACCGCGAACTCAGTAATGAATCCTCCTATAATTCGATCGAGGCAGTGATCAATGACACGCACAATCTTATCATCTGATGCTTCCAACCTTCACACTAACTCTGGGGTACACACAATAGATTTTTGAGTTTCCATCTTCCTTGGCTATCTGCTAGCTTTGCAATCTACTCATACAGCTCAGTAGGAAAAGACACGAAGAAGATTTCATGGATATATGTGTATAGGTAGCAGTCTAACCACTCTTCTTTTGTTAGTCGCAGGTTCCTATTCTCTTACACCGCGAACTCGTAAATCCTCCTGTCCAACCAACCTTCAATTTCCTTCTTAGTTGGATTCCAGTGATACAACATAAAACATCTCTATGCAGATTCTGGTCCCAGTAATGGAACCATTTGTTGGCTTGAGGGGGGCTTGACTGAGGTTTGGTGTTAATTAGCCAAACAAATCCCTACACTACTAGCCTTTTTTGCATTAGCCCATGGTGCACGAACTAAAGTCTCACCCAAAGCATACGGGGGGATGCTAGAACCAAGTTTCTACACCTTGGAGATGTCTGAGGGGTCAATTTAATCCAACTATGTCTACCTTCATGCAAGTCACTTCATGCACTGTCCTGACCTGCGATACCTTCGCAATCTATTAGGATCACCTTTCATGTAGCCCTAACCAGGGGCTGAGATGATTTCACACTGCTAGGGCAGCAATCTCTGCTATTTCCCCAAGTTACACCGCATATCTTACTTATATTCTTACAATTGTTAGTTAACTTCGCGTAAACAGCTACCTTATCTCACATTTACTTAATCAACACAACCAGATATGTTCGCGCACCATATAGAAAATAGAAATGCAATTTATACCCAATATTTTCGATACAGAAAACATTAATTCAATACACAAAATTGATGTAAAAATTCTCTTTATTAATGCTTCAACAGTTACAAAGTCGACTCGCCCTGCGCACTCAGCTGCAGGGGTCTGCACACTCAGCTACGAACTACTAAGCCTCTGCACACTCATTTGTAGAGCCTTTTCCTACTCTATGACCCAAAGACTCGACTCTACGCTTAGATCTTTCACTATCCTTCTATTCTATCGTCATTCCTTCTAATTCTATTATCTCTCAACTAATTAGAGCCTCGCTCTATTTATATAATCCCATGGTCTACAGACCATGGGTAGGTCTCTAAAGCCGACATTACATTACAAAATTGAGGGTGGACAGCCCTATGACTCATTTACAAATTCACGCTCCACACCCACAAAATGCAGAGTCTTTACATCAGATTTACAACTTTTAACCAAAAACTTGACTTTAATCCCCAAAAATTTCCTTGCGGGATCTCGTGCCCAACACTCCATGGCAGGGAGCAAAGATCAGCCTAAATTGGAAATGGATCCCTCCATGCTTACAACTTTCTTGGAAACCTATATGAATTTATTTTGTGATAGTAAGGTTGTCAAAGGATTATAGGATCTCATTAATAGATGCGTTGGGACCATGCCAGGAGAACCACATGTAGTCCGGAAGATTGGAAATCATAAGACAAGGATAGGCCATGAAATGAGACTCACCACATAGATTGGAGAATATGAGATGGACCAAGTCATTCTGGATCGTGGATCAGACACGAATGTTTTACCGAAACAAACATGGGAGCGAATGGGGAGACCTACACTGCAATGGTCTCTGATTCAGCTGAGAATGGAGAATCAACAGAAAATAATACCTATGGGGTGATTGTAGGGAATAAATGTGGATATTGAGGGAGTGAGTGCGCTTGAAGATTTTGAAGTGATAGAGATTGTTGATGACAACAATCCCTATCCTTTGCTCCTAGGATTGGCTGGGCCACTGATATGAACGGGGCAATTAATCTGAAGAAGCGCAAGATGATCTTTGAGAAGAAATCAATACGCGTAATTATACCCCTGGACCCTGCTGAAGGATTGCGCTATACGGAACCAGTCCACGACTATGAAAATGATGATGATTTGGACTGCATCTACAAGATAACAACGGGAGACCAAGATTGGGTGAATCCCACCATGTATGGATGGATTACGTGGGAGCATGAGATCTCCTACACTTCAGATTCTGATGAGGAAATAGAATGCTGGCAGAATCAATTACACAAAGTAACTGCGCTGAACTGCAATATGATGACAAGGTCGATGTGCTGCATGTCGACAGAAGTATGAAATCTACCTACTTATGATGGTATAAATGAGGTAGATACCTTCTTGGATGCATTTGAAAAGGAGGTGCCGAGAAAGCAATGATTCGAGGCCTTGGATTGGGTACTACACACTACACCCACGAGATGGTGGGGTATGCACAAAGGAAGCTTTGATGATTGGTGCGAATGTAGGAGAATGATGCAAGTATGATTTGGGAAGCCTAAGGTGCGACTGATAGACAAGTATGATAGGTAGGATGATCCGCGCGTGCATCTGGCCAAGTGGACACAATCCTATGGAGAAAAGCCACAACCTGAGTGGGTGCACCTGTTCTGTCATACCCTAGACGTTATACCAATGAACTGTTATATAGAAATAGAGCTCCGCCATGGGACAGGTGAATGGGATATCCTATGAAAAGGGTTCATGATGACCTTCAGTTTTGAGGATGGGTGGGAAAATATTGATGAAGCGCTATAAGAGGTAAAAGTAACCATCTTTAGGATACCACAGGAGCCGGTAGACTTGATTCAGCATGAAGGGGCTACTCAGTTGAGTTGCGCACTGGAATTTTATAAGGTAACTGATGAAGAGGAGGATGAAAATCCACAAAATATTAATATTCCAGAAACAGAAGGCTACCGCGAGCTTCACGGACCATAGATTGAGAACCTTGATATAACCGCACCAATGAAAACTGAGCAGGTAAACATTGGTACGGAGGCAGAACCCAAATTCGCAAAGACTGGAGACTACTAGGATGACGCGATGATTGATAAGGTCGCTGAATTACTCCGTGAATATTAGGACTTATTCCCAACCAAGTTTATGGATTTGAAAGGAATAATCAAAGATCTAGGAGTGATGAAGATCACGTTAAAACCTGACATGAAGTCAGTTAAGCAGAGGCCTTACCACTTAAATCTGAAATACAAGGAGAAGGTCTACATAGAACTAGAAAAAATGCTCATAGTAGGCATCATTGAGCCCATGGAAGAATCTGATTGGGTAAGCCCAATGGTGGTACAAGAGAAGAAGAAGAAGGATGAGATAAGGATATGCGTGTATCTCAGAAAATTGAATGATGCTTGTGTGCATGATAGATTCCCAACTTCATTCACGGATGAAGTGTTGGACAATGTAGGAGGTTATGAAGCATATTCCTTCACTAATGGGTTCTTGGGGTACCACCAGATCAAAATCGCGACGGAGGATAGGAGCAAGACAACCTTCACAACTGAGGGGTTGCTTTCAATATAGTGTTATGCCGTTTGGATTGAAGAATGCCCCTGCTATCTTTTCGTGCGTGATTGTCGCAACATTTAGGGAATATATTCATAAATTCTTGGAGGTCTATTTTGATGACTGGACTATATTTGGGTTGGTTAAGTGCCATGTAGCAATCTTTCACTTGATGCTGGATACTTGTCGAAGATACAAAATCATGATCAACCTCAAGAAATGTCTATTCCTCGTTCCTTTTGGGAACCTATTGGGACATGTGGTTTGCAAACAAGGGCTAATGGTAGACCCCGTGAAGATCGCGGTGATTCTGAACTTGGAAGTGTCGAGAAGTGTGAAACAGTTGCGCGCCATTTTGGGACATATGGGATATTATAGAATTTTTATCAAAGGCTATGCCCAGATCATGACGCTGATGGAAAAATTGTTGAAGAAGGATATCACGTTTTGTTGAAATGATGACTGTAAGTAAATCCTAGATATATTGAAAGAAAAGATGGTTATTACGCTGATTCTAGTCTTCTCGAACTGGAAGAAAGAGTTCCATGTACATGTTGATGCATCATGTATAGCGGTGGGGGTAGTATTAACGCATGATGGAAGAGAAGGTTTGGATCACCCTATCGCATTCACAAGTCGCAGATTATCCAAGGCAGAGAAGAACTATTCAACCACTAAGCGCGAGGGACTAGCTATGGTATATGCACTCCAGAAGTATCGACACTAGTAGATAGGAGGCCACTTTAAGATGTATATAGATCACTCCGCGCTAAAATACCTGGTCAACAAGCATGTGTTGGAGGGGCATATTTACATATGGCTTTTATTGTTCCAAGAATACGATTTTGAAGTTGTTTTGAAGCCTAGACGATTGAACGTGGGACCAGATCACCTATCACGTGCTGGGACTGGGGAGGAACCTACTAATTTGGAGGAAGGATTACCCAACGTGTAGCTCTTTTCTATGTGCGTAGCAGATGGAAATTTTGAAGATATAATACACTTTCTAACAACTAGAAATGCGCTGAAAGGATAATCTATCCAGCAGAAGAAGGAATTAGTGGTGTGCGCGACAAATTTATCTGTCATTGTTGGGCACCTATACAAGATGGGGAATGATAAAATACTACGAAGGCATGTACTTGAATTTGAATGAAGCAACATCCTTGTAGACGCTCATGGGGGTGCCGTGGGAGGACATTATGTAGGAAGAGAAACCACGCAAAAGATTCTATGCGCAGGGTTGTGGGGGCCAACCCTTTGTCAGGATTTAAAAGCATATTGTAAGGCATGAGACGTATGTCAAAGAATAGGTATGCCATCACGAAGGGATGAGATGCCTTTGAATCCACAAATAACATTGCAACCTTTCGAAAAATGGGCAATAGATTTTGTTGGACCCATCAAACCTCAAGGAAAGACAGGCGCGAGGTATATTATCACTGCGACAGAGTATCTGACTCATTGGGCAGAAGCGCAACTGATGAAGGATTGCACGGGTGCCACTGCCACGAAGTTTCTATTTGAACATGTATTGATGTGATTTGGTTGTTTGAAGATCTTGATGAGCAATCGTGGTACACACTTCCTAAACAAGACTATCAGCACACTAATGGAAGAGTTTCAGGTGTATCATCAGAAGAACACACTGTATCACCCACAGGCTAATGAGGCAGTAGAAGCATTCAAAAAAATACTGGGAACCACGTTGACCAGGGTATGAAATGCGCAACGAAGTGATTGGAACCTACGCATCCCTGCAGTGTTATGGGCTTATCGGACGACATGCAAGAAACTGACAGGACATACACATTTTAGGCTTATCTATGGAGTGGAAGCTATAATGCCTATGGATTATATTGTGCCTAGTCTGTGCATAGAAGCGCTGATAGGTATGATAGATAGTGGAGCCCGGGAGGAGAGGCTCACGCAACTAGAATAGCTTGAAGAAGAACAACTTTTAGCGGGATTCCACTAGCAAGTCCAAAAGCAGTGTGAAAAGGCATGGCACGACTGACACTTCAAGATACACACATTCAAGGTAAACGATTTGGTTTTTTTGTATGATAGTAAGTTTGATAAAATCCCAGGGAAATTCAGAATGCACTGGTTAGGGCCGTATGTTATTAAGGAGATTACCGATGGTGGTGCAGTACAACTGGTAAAGTTGAATGGAGAGTTACCCTTCCCAGGAAAAGTGAATGGCAGTCATTTGAATCCATACATAGGTGGCCCAACCACCTAACTAGTCGATCGAAGCACAGTCTTAGTGCTCCAGGTAGCTGAAAGGAGGCGTAGGACTATAAACTACTATGCCCGGGAATTGCTATGATGTCAGGACTACGCGCAGTAGCGAAGTGTCATAGGGTCCACGACGGCGTGAAGATAGTTGCACTAGCATGCAGGTCTACCGGAAAGTGACCGTTACAGTCACTATGCACGACGTGATGCTTGGTTTGAGGCCAAATGGAGTGGGCGGCTAGAATTTAAGGCAAACTTTAAGGGCTAGATTCTTGAAAATCTGTCACCAATCTAGCATTAATGGACCGAATGTGGGGCGAATGGTCGAATTCAAATTCAAAAGGCACTATAAATAAAAAATGGCTATCTAGCAAACAACACTTGGAAAATTTAGAACTAAGTTGTTGCGCGCTCAGATATTCATGAACCGTGACTTATTCGATATTCTGAAAGAGAATTCGTTTCTTGAGCAATTACCAGAGACATTGAGAGAACTGTGGAATCGCACAATGGCAGCACTCGAAGAAGTCATGGATGCCAGAACAATGACAACACACAGGCAAGTGCAGAAGTAGAAGCCCCAGAGAGCATCAAAATAATTGTTGAGGTCCCTAAATCACCACGCACACCGAAACCCAAGAAGGATAAATAGGCCATGATACTGGTGCATGTCTCGCCCAGAAATCTGTTGAGGACCAAGCTCACAGTGAAGGAAAAGGGGAAGGCTATTAATTTGGAGGCCGATGAGGAGTAAGAGTTTGAAGAAATCCTGATGGAGGAGGAGGATGTAGAAATAGTTGAAACCTAAGGACGAACCCTATCACCAGGTTGTAGGAATATGTTCCTCCACAAAAGAGTAAAGCTAAGGTTCCAAAGGATATAGATGAGAGCAAGAGATCTCTACAAACTCCCCTGCTCCCAGATGATATTGTGTTTGAAGGAGCGCACTTGGGATGGGTTCCTGTATTAAAATTTGAATATTAGGACCTCGTGGACCACGAGAAGTTCCCATATTTAGCAACTACGAAGGTAATACGCCAGGAGATAGACACACTGGCTGGAATGATAGAGTTGGAGCCATGTAAATGGCTCAAAGGTGTTGAGAAAGTAGGGTTGCTAACCTGCTCTGGGTGTTGCATTACCATTGTGCCCTAGTGACCATTTTTGTCGTCAGGCAGCGGCTCTGCTTGGTGCATGATGGGTTCTTGTGGCTGGAGGAGCCTATCACCATCACAGACCATATGATTCACTGGATCACACAGCTACCTTGCATAGGGGAGGACCCAAAAAAAAATTCAGTGGGAAAAAGTGATGACTTGGCCATCGCAGAGGCCATGACAAATAATTTTAAGTTGAAGAAGAAGAAGTGATGGTATGCCATTTCTAGCATCAACAACCCTGCAGTTAAGGTCGCAACATAGATATTGGTAGGAAAAGTGGTGTGGAAGTGCTGCATGGATGAGGTACTCGCGCCAATAGTTGCACTGGTAGCGTAGTGTGCAGAAGGGGTCTAGTTCAACTGGGAAAACTATCTATGCGATGAGTTCCTTGTGAACTACCGCGTGGCACAGTAGCAGGGAAAAACATTTCATTATTCATGGCTCCTATTGTCCATAGTACTAGTGGCATGGGAGTTGCTTGAAGATAGCCAGGTCCCATCGATTGCGCATGACCTTCCAGAGGAAATGAAGTACGCTTCGTTGTGGGAAACCAGGGACACACAAAGGATAAGGGAGAGTAAGATATTTTGGGTTCTCATGGAGATGAACATTAGGATGGGTATCAATTGCAAGCCGCATTTATCACCCACTGTCTACAACAGTTTGCAGAGATTCACAGAGTTCAAAGCAGACTTTCACCATGTCTTCATAAGGGCACAGAAGGACCCCATGAAGATGTGGCATGAGTTACCATATTTAGTGACTGACAATGTGATATTCACAATGCTTGAGTCTTGGCTGCCAGAGTGGCGCACTCCAGCCGGCTCTGTAGTGGAAGCAGAGAAGTACACCGTGCAGTGGAAGAAGGAAGAGACAAAACTACAAATGGCACAACTTGCAGAAAAGCGTAGGAAAGAAGAAGCAGTGGCTAAGGCCTAGGCAGCACATGACACTATGCAATAGAAAACAACAGAAGAAGAAAGCGAAGGATAGAAGTCACCTTCGCCAAAACAGGAGATCGACATGGAACAAGGTGGCGTGGACCCACATAAAACTTCCACCTAGCTAAAATGTCCATGCCCAACAGAGCAGGTGGGGTTGTAAAAGAAGACACAGGCCTCAAAGACTTCGTTCGACCCATTAACCCTCACTAAGGGGGATCGACATGATATCAGTGAAACGGTGAGGAATGTCACCACGGAGGCCCTCAAACAGTTTGAGGAGCAACGCTGGTTGGTATTGAGGGCTCTCTAGACATAGATACAAGAGTTGCAGGTGCACACTCCATAGGCTGGCGCAATGTCAACCAACCTTGCAGTTGGCACTTCCATGGCTGAGGAAATGCTGCGCGCCAGGAAGACCAACACAATAGTGTTGCCAGATGGAGCAATCATTACAAAGAATGAGGCCAACAAGCCTATGGTCAATAGCTTGAAAGGGGTTCGGTTAAACATGGTTGTGCTCCCTCGGTAGATGCTCTATCTTTTGCAGGATGGAGTCACGGCAGAACTTTGGGCCAAGGAGAGATGCGTTATATAGGTTATGAATGAGCAACAAACCAACATTGAGCAGTTGAGCCTGTAGTGCAACGAGGCCGTGGAATAGAAAAAAAAAATAGTGCAGGTTGTGGAGGAATCCTGTGAGGTTGTCCTGGAGTTTTACAACCCAATAGAGGAACCGGTGGAGGTGCACGTTCCAAAGTTAGCAACAGGGGTGCGCGACGCCAGAGCTAAAATGGCCAGGGTTCAGCTGGAGCTGAACCTTCAGATAATAGAATTACAATTGAAGGAACAAACTTCAACTCCGCTGGAGGTTAAGGAACAATGTGCCACTCCGATCACAACAAGAATGGTAGTGGTTGATAGTGCAATGATAGACTGCATGAAGTTGTTCGAACAATCATTTGAGGTCCTCACCACCTTGCAGGAGGACCCAAACATAGAATGCCTAGAGACAGAGGTGTGCGAGCTACATCAAAGATACGATGAGGTAAAAGGGACCATGCAGAAGGTTTCCCTTACACAAATTCTTGCAAGGATGCAGCAGGGAAAGGCACTCAAGGAGCAGGTGGATGCCACTCGGCGTAAAGAGGTAGTTTTGAAAGCACACCTACAACCATGGATCAATGATGTGTATACCATTACAACATCCATTGAAGCAAAGCTTATGCATTTACAAGAAACTTAGGAAAGGATTCAGGGCAGCAGTTCAATGACATCATTCACCGAACCGCGCATAGAGGAAGTTCAGTAGGCAACCACTTAGTGCACTTCGGAACTTGCGGTGATCCAATCAAAGTTGGGAGATCTTCGTGTAAAGATCTGCACACCTACAGAGTGACTCGAGGGCGAGTCATGATGTTTGTGTTGGGGGCCTATTGGGCACATGATCCCCCAAGGGAAGTTTTGGGGCTTATAGCCCAGATTTCGGTCTCAGTTTGTATTTCTAAAGTAAAGACTCTGCATTTTGTGGGCACGGAGTGCATAGTTGTAAAAGAGTCATAGGGTTGTCCACCCTTATTTTGATAATGTAATGTCAGCTGTAGAAGATCTACCTATGGTCCGTGGACCATGGGATTGTATAAATAGAGTGAAGCTCTAAGTAGTTAAGGCATCAAAAAATTTCTAAGGAATGATGACGTATGTGAGATAGATCTAAAGTGTAAAGTTTAGTTTTGGGTCATAGCATACAAAGAGGCTCTGCAGCTGAGTGCACAGAGGCCTAGTAGTCTATAGCTGAGTGCGCGGACCCCAATAGCTGAGTGCGCAGGGCGAGTCGAGTCTGTAATTAGTTAGAAGTATTAATAAAGAGAATTTTCTATCAATTCTGTGACTTTATTTCCTGTTTTATGCATCTATTATATTGGGCATGAATTTCACTTCTACTACTTATATGATGCACGAATGTATATAATTGTATTGGTTAAGTGAACACAAGTAAGAATATCTATTACGCGAAGATAACTAAGATACGATAATAAGATAAGTAAGATACTCGACGTAGTTTGGGAAATAGCATAGTCCGTTTCCATAACAACAAGAAAGCATCTCAGCCCCTGGTTAGGGCTGCGCGAAGGCCGATTGTAACAGATTATGAAGGTACTAAAGGTTAGAACAGAGTGTAAAGTGACCTGCGCGAAGGCAGGTCTAGTTGGAATAAACTGACATCACATTCTTCTCAAGGGTGCGGAAACTTGGTTCCAGCATCCCCCTATACTGCTGCGAGTGAGACTTCAATCCGCGCTCCATCGGTTGATGTCGAAAGGGCCAATAGTGCAGGGATTTGTTTGGCTACTTGAATCTGAACTTGGGTCAAACCCCCATAAGCCAACATCTATCATGAGTGTGAATCTTCTGTCAAGGAGGTAATGCCTCCACATATTTAATGCATGAATAATGACAACTATATCTAGATCATGTGTCAAATAGTTTTCCTCATGTTCATTCAATTTCTATGAATCATAGAAAACTACTTATCTTTCCTACATTAAGAATTCACCAAGCCCCTCTTTGCAGACATCTGTACTAACCACAAAATCCTTATTCAAATATGAAATTCTCAACATTGGCGCATTAGTGAGAAATGTTTCAACTACTCAAAACTTGTTGCACATTTAACTGTCCACTGAAATTTCTTTCCTTTCCACTACAAGGATGTGATAGGGTGGCCTATTTTCCTATCTTGGATAAGTTATTGATGAACCTCCTATTGTAGGCTTCCAACCCCATGAATTATCTAATCTCATTTACATTCTTCAATGTGGGCGACCACTATGATTAAGGCCTTGATCTTCTACGGATCAACAAATATCCCCTCCTTGGAGACAATGTTATCTAAATAGTGTATATGTGATAGGAAAAAATCACATTTACTGAGCTTTGTATAAAGTTTGTGTTCTTTCAACAAACATATCACTCCATCTAGGTGCTTTTCATGCTCTTCTTCAGTCCTCGAGTACCCCAATATTTCATCAACAAAGACAATCACAAACTTATCCAAGTAAGAATAGATAACACTATTCATCAAGAACATGAAAGTGGAAGGGGTGTTTGTAAGCCCAAAGGATACTACAAAAAAATTGTAGTGCCTGTATCTAGTCCAGAATGAGGTCTTATGGATGTCATCTTCTTTTATGTGCACTTGATGATACCCTAACCTCAAACCAATATTTGAGAGGACTATTGCTCCCCTCAAATGATCAAATACATCATCAATATGTGGAAACAAATACCTATTCTTTATGGTCACTTTATTTAATTTTCTATATTCAACGTAGAGTCTGAGTGTACCATCCTTCTTCAAAAACAATACTGGTGATCCTCATGGAGACATACTTGGCCTTATGTAGCCTTTGTCCAACATCTCTTTAAGCCATAACTTTAACTCAACTAGCTTAAGAGTTCTCATCCTGTATGTTGCCTTGGATGCTGGCTTTGCTCTAGGCATCAAGTCGATAGAGAAATTTTAGAAAATAAGTTTGGATTGCATGGCTATGATCAACCTCATTGAAGTTAGTTTTCACTTTCCCTATAAAATTCTCCTTTCTCCAACATCATTCAGGCATTCAATTTCCTTTTCAAAGTAGTCAACTTTTCTTTTGTGTGTGTACAACCACTCCATGCCTAATAATTACATGTTGTACGCACCTAATGGATCCTGATTTACTTGGAATTCATGCATTCATATCATCACTAATATTATATTTTCACTAATGGAATCCCTACCTAATTCTCTCTTAGTATTTAGAGCATACCAAAACCATACATGGTTTTCAATCATTATCAGATTCTACCTAATCAATTGGTATCTTAGGGAGTCTTATTGGATTCCTCTCTTCTAACATCTTCACCAACACTTTATTATCCATAGAATTATTTGTACAAGACTATATGTAGCACCCTCATTAGCTCTCCCAACCATATTGTCAACCTATTCTTGGTTACATGTTAATCACTAACAATGGTTGGCCATCATAACCATCTTATGAAAACATACTACTTTGAGTCTTCATTTATGTTATATGTATGCTCTTTCATTATCATATACACTTAGCATGTCTATATACACCTAACATATCACTATCCTAATGCCTATCAATGCATATGCATTTTGGATATTCAATGTATTGGAATTATATCATGCTTATGCTCTTATTAATTAGCATAGAGAGACATTTCAAAACTTGAGGCAATACTAAATATAGGATTATTTCTTTGTTCGTTTAATCTTCCTGCATTCATCGGTATTATGATGAATTATTCGAAGTCTTCATTATTGTGATGGTTTTCCATGTTTGTTGCAATACTGATGAAAATGTGGTTACAATGAGGGAAATTCTATCCATTGCACTATTCAAATAGTTGATCACTTTTTGACTAGTTAACCTTGACTTGGTCATCAAATGTCATAATTCTAAAGATACATAAATTTATAAATATGTTGCATTTAAGAGATGTTGTGATTTTTTTTTTATAACTACAATAGTTCTAAAGCCTTATTAGGTCTTCTTGTTGAGAAAAATAGATTTATTTTTATACATATCAATTGCATTAAAAAATATAATAGATCTAGTGCACCAATCAATTTTATAACATATTCATCACACACTTTTGTTGTGGGGAGAATGTCAAAAAACATTAGTAGGGAAAAAAATGAAGGGGAAGATGGGAGATGTTATTTCCCTTGAACGGAATGCGAGATCTTATGTATTGAAAGAGTTTTAAAAGAAATAACTAGAATACATCGTAGGAGACATAAGCACATTAAAGGGGGACAAAAGGAATATTGTCCCTTCGTAAACTATATATTCATTATATATTGTATTTATATTAATTGTATTTGCAATCATTTTTATTGCTATAATATTTATTATGCAAACTAATTTTGAAAGATTGTTTGTAGTTATAAAGCCAAGTTGCCCCCCTAGGTGTTTGAATGTGTCAAGTAGTAGTAGAAATGGTCTTGTACAAGTTGAGGAACATGGAGAAAATATTGAAGATCAAGTTAATGATCCTATGTAATAATATGACAATAACAACATCATTCAAGATGCTAGGACAAATGAATTTATCCAATACTTTTTCACTCGACTAGTCAATGATCAGGATGAGGAAAATGATGTTATTTTTGATGTACATTTGTTATAAAAGGTAGAAACATCACTTCATGAAGGTTCAAGAGAAAATCTTCTCTCTGCTACATTATTGTTGGTGAAATTAAAGGTTTTGAATGGTTTGTCAAACAATTGTATGACACTGTCCTAAGGTATGTAGTATGTTTCATCACATATTATGCATAAAGGTTGATTTTTTTCCTTTTCTCTTAGTGTTAATTAATGTGTAAAATAAGAATGCAATATTTACGATTAATATTCTTTACATTGACTAGTGATTTTTTATGTTTTATATTGTTAGGTGAATTTTTGTTACCATCGTCAAATATTTTAACTCGCACATACCGAGATTTATATGTCACTATGAAAAATATTGGAATGGAGTATCATGTTATAGATGCATGTCCTAATGATCATATTATATATTATGGACAACATGCATCAAAAACAAAATGCCCACAATATCAAAGAAGTAGATATCGAACTGATCAATAACAAAAAAGGTGCCTCAAAAGGTTCTTTGTCATATTACCATAGTTCCATGTTTGCAGTGATTGTTCAGGTACAAAAGCATAACACATTTTATGGATTACCACACACTAAAGAGAAGTGGAGATGTTGTTCTTCGAATGCCTGTAGATGGTTATGCATTTAGATAAATTGAAGAAAAATGGTCATGATTTAAATATGAACCTCATAATATTAGGCTTTCATTGGTAGCTGACAGTCTTAATCAATTTGGAGAGCTTAGGTGTATTTACTCGAGGTGGCCAATTTTTGAAATCAACAATAACCTTCCTCCTTGGATGCCAATGAAGATAGAGCGCATAATGTTGACAATGATTGTTCCTTGTATTTGTTTACATTAATTTTTCAAATGTAACATTTCCATTTTTCTTGTTTGTTGCATAATATCTTATATTTATTTATTTAATTATACATGCATATCATGGTAGTAATTATGTGTAACTTCAAACAATTAGGTAAGTACCAAATAGCTTGGATGGGTAGCTCGGTTGGTCAAAGCCTCCCTACCAAGTCGTTTTCCCTTTGTCATGAGGTGTGGGTTTGATCCTCCTCTGGTCCATATGGTTCAACCTCCATTAGTAGAGATGAATAGGCATGTAGCTCATTTAGGTGGGCCCACTTAAGGGTGTCACTGCAAAAAAAAGGTGATCCAGGTGGATATTGGTGGCCACCCACCAATTCCACTTGGACCCCCACCATTTCTTCTTTCAATTTTTCAGTTTCCTTAATTGTAGCATAATTTACCATTTTTAGTAGTTTTTCGGGTCCTAAACTTTCGGATCCATTTTGAGGCCCTAAACAACATTTTTTTGGAAATCTACCATAGCGATTTTCTACCCAAAATATCTTGTTCCGTCGTAGTCCTCGGAGAGATCTTTCTAATGGGATATCATTCACGTCAAACAGAGATAATATGACCAAATCGTGACCCCGGGAAGTTGGCTTTCTAACTCACCCCAATGGGGCCCATAAACTGTTGGTGTTACATATCCTCGGGTTAGGGTTTTGGTTGTTTAGGGTTTGCTCTTATTGTTCAATAATAAAAAAAGGCCCTTGAGCCTCATTATAAGGTAGTTCAGAGTCATGTAGCCACCACATCTCTTCTCAGAGATAAGCTACCATCGCCCTAGATGGTTTATTTCCATTCCTGTTTGTAAGCATATTTCAGTATTTTACATTAATGAAATGAAGTATTATTTCCGCTGCATCTCTGTGTTTATGGTTATCTCTTTAATTTGTTGCGTTCTTGTTTAAATTTAGATCAATCGTATCAGAGTGGGCTGCTTTTTTTCTCTGTTTTTCTTTGCATGTCCCCAACGAGGTCTCGGTATAAAGAGTTAGGGCTTGAACTGGTCGAACCTTTGCAAGAGCAGCCTCGCAAATCCCGACGACCTCCCATGGTGGATGAAAAGAAAGACGAGGGGGTAGGATATCCTATCAAAACCTTACTTGAAGAAGCCCTCAAGCAACAAAGGAACACGATGATGGACAACTTTGCCTAGATCCTTCAGCGGCTACCCAGGGGCGACACATCGGCTTCCAACATCTACTTTGGAAACGCCACATCGTTTAAGGTACAAGTTAATTTTGAAATCCCCATATTCGAGGGTTAAATAGACGCAAATGCCATCAATAAATGGTTAAATCTGCTAGAGGGTTATTTTTCTGTTCATAATTTTTCCAGTCAGGAAAAGATTATTTTCGCTCTTCTTAAAGCAGCCCCCCACATTAAGGATTGGTGGGAAACCTACTGCGATTAGAAGGATGAAAGTATAGGCTCACTGTTTTCAGCCACACGCACTTGGAATTCATTCTAGGATGCCATCAAGGAGCATTATTACCCTATCAGAAGCTATGAGGATCAATACATAAAGTGGACCACGTTGCGGCAGGGAAGGGACTAAGACGTGCCAGAGTTTACCAATATTTTCCATACTCTTCGTACAAAGTTGGGTATCAAGGATATAGAGCAGTATTTGATACTCAAATATTGTGGCTACCTACACAAGTACATCCAAGAAGAAATAGAATTCTTGAACGTCTCCTCGCTCGGCACGACATACCGATATGCCGTCAAGGTCGAGCAAAAGTTTAAACAGAAGAAGTAAGACTTTGGATTTGCGAATCCGAAGCAAGGGAAAGGTATCCCCAAACCTTAGAACAAAGGACAAAGCCAAGGTGGGGTGGCCTAAGACAACCCGCCAAAGCTACAAGAAAAGAACAATGCCGTGAAGCCGAAAAAGGACACGGGAAAGTGGTGTGAGTTCCATAAGAGCTCCACTCACAAAAAAAGTGAGTATCGAGCCAAGTAGTCACTGGTGGCTGAGCTAAAGGTTTCAAATTAGATGCATGTTCTGACTCTAAGTCAGAACTCAACAAAGGGAATGACAAAGGGAAGCAGATTATAGATGCGGAGCGCAATGCCACCATTGTCACCACAAAGATCCAGAAGGAGGAACCTGAAGATCTAGAGGAGGAGGAGCATCTCTTCCACTCGCAAATGTTGGTAAAGGGCTCCCTGCTACAGTTCATTGTCAACAGCAGGAGCCAAAAGAACCTAATTTTGGTAGAGGTCATGAAGTGGCTAGGCTTACCGACCACAACACATCCAAAACCATACACCATCTGGTGGCTTCACCTAGGACGAGATCTCCACGTGAGCCAGCAATGTAACCTTCCATACAGCATCAAGCCCTTCACATATGAGGTAGTGTGTGACATTGCTCCCCTTGAATTTTATGATGTATTATTAGGACAACCATACTTGTGGAAGCGACATGTTGTGTATGAATCAAGGCCCCGTGTTGTTATTGTTACTTTGGGAAATATGTTGTACAGGATACCAGAGGTAGCACCCCCTACCGCCATCTCTTTAGTTACTACAAAACAATGCAGTAAGCTCATTTCCAAAACTAGGAAATTTATTTTCTTGATGATACGCCCTCAAGGAAAGAAGAAAACAATGGCCACAACCTCGAGACAGGGCCCCTCCACACGACAACTACAAATGGACAAGGTCATGGAGAAGTACAAGGACATCTTAACCTCCCCCGCAGGGGTTCCTTTGCACTATCAGGTCAAGCACTCCATTGATCTGACCCCAGGTGCACTGCTACCCAATGGACCAATCTATCGGTGCTCCATTTTGGAGAATAATGAAATCAAAAGGCAGATTTAGGAGCTGCTGAAAAAAGGTCACATCTGTCCAATTTCATTGCCCTCTGGGAGCTCGATTGTGTTGGTACAAAAGAAGGATGGGACTTGGAAACTTTGTATTGACTATTGGGCGTTGAACAAGATCCCGTCCATAATAGGTACCTGATCCCACGGGTTGATGACCTCCTGGACCAATTGACAGGGGAAAAATATTTCAGCAAGATTGATTTGAAGTCAAGATATCACCAGGTACCAATCGAACCCTCCGATGTGTGGAAGACTGCCTTCAAATCCGAGGAGGGCCTTTTTGAATGATTGGTTATGCCTTTTTGATTGACGAATGCTCCTGAAACCTTCATGAGGCTAATGGATGACATCTTGCGGCCATTCACCAACTCATTTGTAGTGGTATACTTGGACAACATCCTGATCTTCAACCAGAGCTGGGAATAACACCTCCACCACATCTGACAGGTTCTCCAAACATTGCGGTAACACAAGTTATGTGCCAATTTGGAGAAATTCACTTTTGGCATGACCCAGGTTCAGTATTTGGGATACATTATTGATGAATAGGGGGTGCATGTGGATCTAGCCAAGATCCAAGTCATTCGGG
>APFE031259661.1:5200-86394 GCA_000404065.3 Pinus taeda | reverse complement strand
TAAATGATCTCATAATCATATCCCAACATTTTGGCGAGCCATTTATTTTGTTGTGGGGAGGATAGGCGTTGCTCCAAAAAATATTTAAGGCTGTGATGGTCTATGCGGATTTGGAAACGTCACCCCAGTAAGTAAGGTCACCAGGTCTCTACTGCATGTAAGATGGCCATCATTTCCTTCTCATAGGTAGATTGACCCATATTCTTCACACTTAGTTGTTGGCTTGTGAAGGCCAAAGGTCGACCTTCCTGCATTAAGATTGCCCCAATACCTGTACCCGAAGCATCACATTCAATGATATTGGTGAAATTAGGTAGTGCTAAGACTGGAGTGGAACACATGGCATTTTTGATAGCTGTAAATGCCTGCTGTGCGTCCTCATTCCAGAAGAATGAATTTTTCTTCAGGAGTTGAGTGAGGGGCTTCGCTATGCGACCATAATTGCGGACAAATTTGCGATAATAGCCTGTGAGACCCAAAAATCCTTTCAGGCTCTTCAAGGTCTTAGGTTGAGGCCAATCATGCATTGCCTGGATATTTTTGGGGTCCACCTTGACACCTGCACGCCCCACAATGTGGCCCAAATACTCAACTTCTTCCATGCCAAATGAACACTTGGACATCTTAACAAATAATTTATGCTTGTGGAGCAGTTGCAAGAGTAGATCTACATGCTGAAGATGTGCGGCCCAAGTGCAACTATAGATGAGGATGTCATCGAAGAAGACAAGAATGAATTTCCTGAGATATGGTTTGAGAATATGGTTCATAAGGCTCTGAAAAGTAGATGGAGCATTACAAAGACCGAATGGCATGACCAAGAACTCATAATGGCCTTCATGAGTTCAAAAAGCAGTCTTTGGAATGTCGACTTCCTTCATGCGAATTTGGTGGTAGCTTGAGCGAAGATCCAGCTTAGTGAAGAATTGAGTCCCATTGAGTTCATCCAACAAATCATCAACCACCGGGATGGGAAATTTATCTTTGACTGTCAACTTATTGAGGGCCCTAAAGTCTTGACACATCCTCCATTCCCCATCTTTCTTGAGTACCATGACCACCGGTGATGAATAAGGACTAATGCTGGGACGTATGACACCTGCTTCCAAAAGTTCCTTGATTATTTTTTCTATTTCATTCTTTTGGGTGAATGAATATCTATATGGGCGCACATTTGGGGGTTGTGCCCCATGAACCAAGGTGATGCTATGCTCATGTTCCCCTCTCGAGGGTGGAAGCTCATGAGGCTTGTCAAAGACCGACAGATGGTTATTTAAAATATGCTGCATCTCAGTATGAATCGGCAGAGACTTGGTTTCGATTTCCTGGATGGCATTAAATTGAGCTATAACTCCATGATGGCCCTTTTTTAGCAATTTTTCCATCCTATGCGAGCTGATGATAGAGGGAGCTCCAGCCTGGAGTCCACGGAGGGTATGTGTGGAGTTGTTTTACTTAAAACTCATATATAACTCCTGGAAATCCATTGTGATTGGCCCAAGAGTGCGAAGCCATTCAACCCCGAGGACAATGTCGCACCCACCCATGTGTATTGCAAACATGTGGGTCTTCAACTGATAATACCCTATTTGAAGTTTGACATTTTCACAGCGGCCTTCACATTTCATTGTGCCCCCATCCGCAATTTGGACTTGGAAGTTAGAAACTGCTCGTACAAAACAATGCACTGCTTCCGTGACTTTTTGATGGATGAAATTATGTGTACTTCCACTATCAATCAAGACTACTACTGGGCGATGTTTAATAAAACCTCTGAATTTGAGAGTTTGAGGTGAAGAAATCCCTGCCAAAGCATGCAGTGAAATAACTAGTTCGTCAGGGACATTGTCCTTTTGGTTGTCCTCTTCTACCACCTCAGGTTCCTCAAGTGGTGGATCTTCCTCCGATGAGCTGTAATCAGTGGCATCAATTTGAAAAAATTTGGGCTCCTTTCATTTGTGACCTAGGGAGTATTTTTCATCATAGTAGTAACATAATCCCTACTTTCTTATTTCGGCCATTTCTGTAGGTGACACCTTTTGAACCTTAAGTGTTTGAGTTGTGCTGTGAGCCTGTGGGGGGCAACCCTTGGCGGTGAAATTTGGGTGAGTGTACTAGGTTGCTAACGCACGTTCCACATTACGAGCTACCTTGCAAGCCTCCATCCATGTGGGAGGGTGGTGCAGTTGGACGTGGGATTTTATGGCCTCTTTAAGATCGCTGATAAAACATTCCGTGTAGAACACATATGAGAGACCCCTAGTGTGGAAGGCTAAGGCTTCAAAGGCTGTAATATATTCATCCACTATGCCAGTTTGTCGGAGCTTAGTAAGACGACCCAAAAAAGAAGATTCCTGGTCAAAGCGTTCTGTAAGAGATTTTTTGAAGGTGGCCTAAGTCAAAAAAGGTGCATTGCAATGTTGATGCCATTCCCACCATTGCCACCTTTCATTGTCCAAGTACATGCTCCCCACCATAAGCTGAGTTTCATTATCTAAGATGTTATTCAGATTGAAATACTACTCCATTTGTGCTATCCATGCTACCGGGTGAGAACCATCAAATTTATGCATATCCAATTTGGGAGGTCTCGGACGAGATTGTTGTTTTTTGGGGGCCCCAGAGGCGAGGAGAATGACTAGACTCACCCTCACTGTGTCCATTTCCAATATTCTCTTCCTCATGGGCTACCTCCTTGCCCTTTTGGATTGCATCCGGGACTAATACTGATAGATTGTCAAGCTGAAATTGCATGGATTTCAAGATTTGTTCAAGTTTGTCCATTCTCTCATTGGCCATCACTTGGGCTCTAGTGGCTACCATGCACCGACTTTATGCTTCTTAAAATTTGGGACCGCCAAAATTTTTTTCACTAAGAATTGAATGGTACCACTGTGCGCAGCTCGTCGTCCTGATTCTGATGGGCTAGATCACCAATAAGGGCCCTGGAAGATTTCAGACTTCTTCTTTTTTTTTTTTCTCAGAAAAATCCTAACGGAGTTTTACTCCTTCCTTAGGAATATTGCAGTGGTCGAATCCTCAAAATGTTAATGTTGTCAAAAGCCCTGCGAAAATCATGCTCCAGTATAGGAACCCCACACACCTACTCAGATCAGGTGGATCTGAGAGATCTGAATGGCGGATCGGATAGCTCTGAGCGGCTGAACAGATTGCTGCTACGGATCTGATGGATCTAATAGATCGGATTGATGTCTGCTGCTGCTGCACCCCTTTGCACGAGCGGATTTGGTAGAGATGATGCGTGATCCCAAGATAGAAAAGGGAACTATGGTCTCGAGGAGTGTCAGGTGCTACAGATTGCAATATACATAAGGGTTTGACAGTAGTACTCGGCCCAATGTTTCAGGGCTCTAACTAAGGCGGATCAACCGTACCCTTAGCTGTACAACCCGACTACCCTATCGTACGGGCGAGTAATCTCTCCGAGTGCTGTTCTCGGTGTACTGTAGCAGCAAGACGACCGACGATTTATCTATGGCTAGGTTGTAGAGGAGCTAGGGGGCTTCCGATATACCCAGAAGGTACGTGGAAGACAGTCCGTACGCGGTTCTGTCTAATGCACTACTACTCAAAGGGGTACCCACAGGGGTTACAAGGGAGTCCAACAAGTGTGACTACCTCTTGTATTTCTTGCGTGCATGCCTCCCAAAATCCGCAGGTTTATGCGCTCAACGATAGATCCCGTGGTTTAAAGACGTCGGAACACGTCTCTAGCCAAATTTTTTTTTTGCTAAGAAATGGAGATCCCACCGGCCCTGGAAAGTGCTCTAATACCACTTGTTATGCTCTTAACCTGCAAAAAGATACCCAAATACAGAATATGCGAAGAAAGATAATCAGAACATAGAATAGTGAGAGTCAACAACAAATATTTTATTATTCAGAAAGCAATGTTCACTGGCCTCTTCGGGGAGGCAACCTCCAATAGAGCAGAGCTCGATTCAAAAATAAGACACGATGCTCCTCGCAGGGAGTCTCTATCCTTTATATATGACTCATACATGCAATACCATGGGTTTTATTAATACCATCTATCTAATACCATGGCCTATTTGCAACTAACTGTGGTCCCTTCATTAATTGTGGGTTAACCACTTACAATTATTAATATGGGCTTTATTGACTCTTTACTATGACGTGATCCCACTACACAAATAGGGGGGTTAGGGTGGGACCCTAACATTACCTCAGTTGACCACCGATCATGGCGTTAATCACCGTGCTCAACTCTTGTGGGCACGCGACTTCTGATTGGCCACTTCTCTACAAAAGTGACCCAGAATTCAGCCACACATACTAGACACCCTTGGTGGGTTAGCATGTTCTAGATTTTCACCTCCAGGATGCCTTGTTATGCCACCTGGGTCACCTTTGTGTTCCTTCAAGCGAGCATGCCAAGATGATTTGGGAAGCACATTACAGTCAGGTTGCTGGGCATTTCGGGGTCGAGAAAATAGTGGCAGTACTACAGAAGTATTTCTATTGGCCGAATCTTCGATAGGAAGTCTGGAAGTACATAAGATCATGCACTTCCTGCACCATTACCAAACCGACCATCAAGAAGAAAGGCCTCTATACCCCGCTGCCTACCCGTAGTCGACCTTGGGAATCCATCTCCATGATTTACATGTCAGGCCTTCCTTCCAATAAGCATGGAAATGACTGTGTTTTTGTGGTCATCGACAGGTTCTCGAAGATGGCCATTATGGCGGCCTGCAAGAAGAATATCACAACAGAAGCCACTTCTAAACTCTTCTTCGAACAAGTGTGGCTACACTTTGGGATCCCATAGTCTATCAGCTCAGATTGGGACAACAGGTTCTTCAATACATTTTGGTCTAGTCTCTGGTTGATGCTAGACACCAAACTCACTAAGTCCACAACCTTCGATACTCAAACTGACGGCCAGATAGAGGTTGTCAAGGGGATGATCGTACACATTCTACGCATGTACAACTCAAAGAATCCACGCACATGGGACGAGAGCCTCCCCTATGTTTAGCACAGCTACAACTGGGCTCTCCATAGCTCGACTGGCCACAACCCTTTTCAAGTGGGTTTGGGATTGTAGCCAATATGTCCCATTAATGTGGCCATGCCATTTGCAGCTACTCATGCAGATTCGGCTCATGTCCAGTCCGAAATAGATAAGGAAAAAAGCTTCATTGAGCACATCCAACATATTCGCCAACAGGTCCATGACATTCTGGAGAAATGAAATGCCAAGTACAAGTAGCAACATGATCAACATTGGGTGCCACACAAGTTTTAGGTGGGCGACAAAGTCTAGTTGCATTTGCAAAAGGAAAGCCATACCGGAGCCTATTGGAAATTCAGACCACTCCGATATGGTCGTTACACCATTACCAAGGCTATGGGAGACAATGCATTTGAGCTCAACATTCCCCCATTCCTTGGCCTGCACCCAATGTTCAATGTGGACTGCCTTCGACCATACTTTCCACCATTACTAGACACATCTGACATTGCAGAACATCTCACACCACAGAGTTAAATCTAGATTGCATGGAACAAGCTACAACTGATCGGATCATCGACACACAGAGCAAGCACACTCACCAGTAGAATATCCAACTGTATCGAGTTGTTAAAGCAGGCCAGCTCCTTCACCAGGGCAAGTGGCTCACCAGGGACCAAGTTCAGTAAAAGTTCCCTCATCTCATGGAGGAACTCAATGCAATGGGGACCACTGCTTCCTAAGGGGGGAGGAATGATCCAGGTGGATATTGGTGGCCACTCGCCAATTCCACTTGGACCCCCACCATTATTTCTTTCGGTTTTTTAGTTTCCTTAATTGTAGCATATTTTACTATTTTTAGTAGTTTTTCGGGTCCTAAACTTCTGGAGCTCTTTTGAGGCCCTAAACAATGGTTTTTTGGAAATCTACCACCAACGATTTTTTGATAAAAATCGTCATTTCCGTCGCAGTCCTCAGAGAGATCTTTCCAACGAGCTATCATGCGTGTCAAACAAAGATAATATGACCAAGTCGTGACCCTGGGAAGTTGGCTGTCCAACTCACCCCAACTGGGCCCATAAACTCTTGGTGTTACATGTCCTCGGGTTAGGGTTTTGGTTGTTTAGAGTTTTCTCTTATTGTTCAATAATAAAAAAAGGTCCTTGAGCCTCATTGTAAGGCATTTTAGAGGCATGTAGCCGCCACATCTCTTCTCAGAGATAAGCTACCATCGCCCTAGCTGGCTTATTTCCATTCCTATTTGTAAGCATATTTCAGTATTTTACATTAATGAAATGAAGTATTATTTCCATGGCATCTCTATGTTTATGGTTATCTCTATAATTTGTTGCATTCCTATTTAAATCCGGATCAAAAGGGTAAGTACCAAGTTAAAGATATGAATGTATATATTGAGCCTCTTATCGATGAGTTACTAAAGTTATGGGCTAACATCATTACGTATGATATCTATAAACCAATACGACAGATGAAATTTCAATTCCATGGAATACACATATGGACAATTCATGATGCCTCATGATTAACACATTTTTGTGGTACGTAACGTTCAATTGCACTTTAATAATATATAACTATTTGAAGATATCATGCATGTTTTTTTAATAATCCATTCATATAATTTACATTAATCCATCTCTTGCAAGTCTTCAAACAAAGGGTAAATTTTCATATTGAGTTTGTGGTTCTAAGATGAAATCTCGTGGTTCAAAAAGTTTAGGAAAGGAGGTGTTTGATGAGTATAGGAACTTTCTATCTAAGAACCATAGGTATCATACTACTGAAAAATATCTTTTCAAGGGAAAGAAAGGACTAGATTAAAACCATGAGAATGACACCTCACCTATGGAAGTTGGAATATAATAGAAATTGTCAAGGTGCACAATTTGTTTATGTACATATATGTAATGTTTTGAACTTTATTTTTATTGAATTTATTTTACCATATTTGATAATTATTGTTGTGATTTCTTATATGCTTCATAAAGGTTGTGAATGTATTAATAAAAGGCTTCCACGAGGATTGAAAAGTTATTCCACTCAATTCATGAGATTTCCCTACTATGAGGACCTAAAAATAGTCTATTTTTTTGATACAAGGAATATTCAAGAAGTCAAAATTCCCAAAAAAAATCATCAAAATTTGAGATGATATTCAAGAAGTCAATCATGCAGTGCAAAGTGGGATATGATCAAATAACGATGGAGCCAAAAATAGGCTTCCATGGTTATTAACCAAGAAGTAAAGTGATGATATAAAAGATGTCATTTGAAGAATTAAATTTTCCATAGTTTTTTCTTCAAATTTAAATAATATCTTAACAAAGAAAGTTGAATTTGGTGGGGTAGAAACACATGATTGTCATACCTTCATTAAGGTAATTATTTTTGGGTATATATATTTATATTGATATACATATTTATAGTTTTGTTGTCTACTTTGGATTAAACACATAATGATTCATTTTTATTGTTGCAGTATGTTCGACCTCTATCTCTCCTAGACGACTTTGACAAAAACATCAAACACGTTATATATTGTTGAAAATGCAACATGACAATTTAGTTTTGACTTTTCCTTGGCAAACTAGATTAAAATTTGAATTTCTATTTCAGTAGAATACTTGGAGGTATATAAATGTGGTGACATGGCTCTTTTCACTTAGTTAACTCAGTAAATTCGGGTTGGAGATACTTGAGTTCACTTCTAGATGATTGATTGCTAGTTTATAGCAATATATTTAATCTAATTTGAGTTATTATTAGTTTAAATAGTTATAATTGTTAGAAGAACTAGTGGAGGTTAAGTTGTGGAAGTGGAACTTCAACCACAATCAGTGATCAACTAGTTAATTGATCAATCAACCCAAAATAATTGTTGCATGCAGAGAATTCGAGTTAGCCAGTTGAGATGGAGATTCCAAGCCAATGCACTATCAATTGTATCATATTCACATGTGTACATGCGGTGCATGCAGTAAGAGATTGACCTAAATCTATTTCCCAATTCCTTGGTGTGAAATTCCATAAAATGGGGATGGTTTCCCAAGGGAACAATGCAAGGAAATAGGAGCTTGGGAAGGATTGAAATTGGATAAGTTTTGGGCCAAGTTTAGTTAGTTAGGAAGGGGGATAGACTATACACTTGCAGGGTGTGGTCAAGCTTGAGAAAGCATTGTATTTCTTCTCTATTCTCTGATTAATGCAATATAGATAGTAAGGGGTTTTGAGAAATTTCTTTCCCCTAGATAAATATATATGAATGTGTGATGTCTTCTTTTGCATGTCTATGAATATTGTTTTAGATGGTGAATTAACTTCCACATATCAATAGAGTAGCTTCAATATTTGTGATTTAGTAAATTTCATGAGGAGTATTGAATCTAAACATTAATTTCCACATGGTATTAAAGATGGAATCACTATAGAGAAGATATTTCAAAGTTGTTATTGCAGAAGGTTCAAGGTTGCATATTAGGTTGTAAGTTCTCTTCAAGACTAAAAAGATGGATTTCAATGGACAAAGGCTCGAGTATGCCCTTTAAGGAAGCTCGAATTATGCTGCATGGAAGGACCATGTGGAGGCAGTATTGGAGGATAATGGGTTGAATGAATTCATTGATAATGATATTCTAAAATGAGCAGTAGTTGATGCTCAAAATCTAACATATTGGAATAAGTGTGTTTCTAAGGCGAGGAGGATCATATTGGAGGGAATGTGAGACCATATTGTCTCCAATTTCCAAAGGAAAGAGACTCCATATGCAATGTGGAAATAAATGAAAATTTTGTTTTAGAATAGTAGTGACCACAGGAAATTGGTACTCAAGGACAAGCTTTGAAATATCAAGATGCATAGGAATGAGATCATTCCATAGTACCTGAGCAGGTTCACACAATGTCGTGATAAACTTGGTCAAGTTGGTGTTGTTGAAAAGTTTAACTAGGTTCGGTCTTCATAACAACATGTGTAATTGTGATTTTATTTAATTAATGTAAAGAAGAAAAATAAATTAATAAATTTATTTTTATAATTCTTGTCTCATGAGCAAGGAATTTCATTTTTAATTAAGGTTCCCATTGTGATCTCTTTAGATTGGTCATAGAGTCAAATTGAGTCAATGTCATGTATGATTGATCCTTCTTAGGCATGTTACATATTTATTGAAGTCATTATAAGAGTCAAAATACCCTCCAAGGCCAAATCCAAGTGCTACAAACATGTCGGCCTCATGGAGTAGCAAGTTGGCTTAAGGGAACTTCAAGTCGGCCTCAAAGGATGTGTCAAAAATCATATATATAGAGCCATCAACCTCATTTGAAAGATACACACTCAAACATAAGAGAATTTGGATCAAGCGATAAAAGGAAGCCTTATAGCCTATCGAGGAAGGAGAAGCATAAGAGAAGGAAGGACTGCATTTTTTCGGCCTGTTTTAGATCAAATCTCCCACATGTATGAAGGGTTGAGGTATCTCCTTAGTGTAGTCTAGATCAAGATGCTACAACTTTCCTAGAAGGCCGAAATCAAGCAAGAAAGGATAATTATTGGAAGCCAAATTGAAGAAAAAGAAATCCACATCCAAGCTAGGGAGAAAGGAGGAAGTTTTTTCCATGATTGAATTAATCTAGGGTTTCTGAAGTACAAATTGTAGATCCAAAAATTTCATAATTGAAAAAGTGAAGTGAAGTGAAAGCGTCGAAGTAGAGTCAAGGAAGAATGGAAGATGAAGGTACAAATATCAGAAGAAAGGTTGATTTGGTCTTGGAGGGATCTTGGTTGAGGGTCTAGGTCTTGGTATTCATCAATTGAAGTCTCTATAAGAAGAATAATTCATTGTGGGTTTTCCTCTCAAGTAGGAGAGCTTTTTTCCCTAGCTAATTGCCTATATTCTATGTCTCTTGTATCTTTATTGTTTATGAATTGGTATTTGTTTGATGAAGAACAAAAAAATAATCTAAGTAAAGAAATTATCCTAATCTAAAGAAGTAAAAATCATTCAAAAGAAATTACCATAAGAAGATAAATCACCTAATATTAATGCCCTAGATTTATCATTATGGTATCAGAGCTAAGGTGAAAAAATGAAGGAAAGGGAATATCATCCATATACACACAAGAAATCAAGGAGAAGTTTCAAGACCCTAGATCAAAGAAGAAGTCTACACTAGCAAAAGTCTTGGGATCCTCAAGTCATCTCAAGGGACCACAAAGACCCTACCCAAGTTGAGGGACTAATAAATCAAGTTTCTTTCTAGAGAAGCAAGATCAAGGACGTTGTACTCATCTTTATAAGTTCTTAGTAAATTTAATTTCATTAAAGCAAGGACCTTACCATTGTATAAGATCACCCAAGAAGATTCAAGAAGTCTTCATTGAACTTCATCAACAAGGACATCACCATCAAAGATTATAAAGTAATCTCCCTCTTTGTAAGGTAAATGATCATTCTTAAAAATAACTGTATTTATCAAGGAGAAGCTTTCTATTAACTATATAACCATCAACGTTCAAGGAGGCATCAAGTGGAAGAAGCATCTTATCAAGTAAGTATATTTATGGCTGAATTTGTCAAAATGTATTTTTGTAGGGAAAGCAACAAATTGGTTGGGGCTTCAAACTATCTTACATGGAAGAAGAGGACACATTTGAATCTCATTGTAAATGAGGTTATGGGTCATGTAAAAGGATCTGTCACCAAACCAACAAAATAATATGCTTAAGAACTTGCAAAGTTTATGAAAGGGGAAGTGAGGCCTCAAAGGATTCTTAGAGAATCCATCAAGGATCCCCTCATTCCATATGCATCTAAGCTTGACGCCTCAAAATAAATATATGAAAAATTGACAGAGTTGTTTTCTATAAGCACTGTAGGAGAAGTTATCTCTCTAAGGAAAGAAATCTACAAGCTAAGGATATTGAAAGAAGAAGGAATAACCTCATACTTTATGAGGATATTTGAAATAAGGAATCATATTCAAGATCTGGGAGAAATAATGAGTGACAAGGAGATGACAATTGTAGTACTAAATGCACTACCAAAGGAATGGGGTAACTTTACTTCAAGCATTTGTGGGAAGAAAGAAGCTATTCCATTCCATGATCTATGGTCACTATGCAATATTGAAGAAACTAGAGTGAAGTCTAAAATTGATGTCGGGTACAGTGAGCAAAATCAAGCATATGATGCAATGGTAAAGAGGAGGAAAGTCTGGGAAATTTGGTCCTCATAAAAAGAAGAAGAACCAGGCTAAGGTCAATGCTATGGATGTCAAGAATATGGGAATTGTAAATGATATTGTCCTAAGTTCAATAAGGAAAATAAAAAGAGAGGTAGAGAAGAAGCCCATATCACAAAAGAAGTGGAGGAAGTTGAAAAATATAAGTCCAAGAAAGAGGAAGTAAGAGATCTCTACTATGATTGAGATAGTCTTCCACACCTAGTACTTTTCAATTCCCTATTTTCAAATTTTTCTATTGGAAGATATGGCTATCATGATTCACTAAGGAAATTATAGGATCCATCATGGCATCATAGAAGAATTAAAAGCAAGAGATTGTGATCATAGAAAAATATAGCTGAAATATAAGTCTATAGAAGTCAACTATGGAAGGATATAGCTCGCGGTAACATCATTAGAATCATAAGTGGAACTTATGGGAAAAAGGAGAAAAGTTCATCTAGCACAAGGTTCATCATAGATTAGTCAAAGGGGAACATTTTCTGAATAAGGATGCTGAAGATCCTCTATTGGAATCTTCATTGGAAGGTTCACCAATGAAAAGGAAGCAAGGGTTTCATCAAGAATTCCATCTTGTGGGAATTAATGGGATGATGGTATGATGAAAAAGAGGTGAATAAGATCAATGGATTGAATTTTTTTCGATGAAGAAAGCTACTAAAAGGAAGTCTAAGATGACCTAAAGGAAAATGAGGTATGTATGCCTGTATTCGATATTGTAGATTCATGTCATATGGTTGCAAATAACATGGATAAATTCTCTATCTTGAGAGCATGATCAAACGAAAGGGATCTCCTCCTTTCAAAGGATGCAGGATGCATGAATCACACATTATTTAGATGAAATCAACATATGAGATATGAGGTGGTTGAAAATAATTGGAGGAACTCTGATTAAAAGTTCCTAGGGAATGTGTGAAGAAAAAAAGGAAGAGATCATGAAATATGCAACTATGGAAAAGGAAATCAAGATCTGAGGACTAAGAGTTTTGATTAGTATATATGCATGAAATATGTGAAGAATTTGGTCAAGTCTGAAAATATACCATTGACAATATATATCTTTTGGAGATGTGTCAATGTGGATTCAGGATGCTGATGCAAACTAGAATATGTCATGATGAAAGAACTTCACAAAGGTAATTTTATTGAATGTTCATTCCTTATTTTTGAATGGTATTCAGATGGGCTTATGCAGGGATGCCAAGGGAAGAGCTATGCATATCTTCCACCAATGATGTCCATGTAGTAGGATGAAATATCCTTAAGGAAACATGGCATGAAGGAAGGCCATATAAGAACTCATGGATCACTTTTCGATGAAAATAATAATAACATGAATGAATCATGGATGAAAGTGATTGATGGATTGTGCCCTACGAAGAAGTACCAAAACATGAATATTCCTAAATAAAAAAAAGAATTTCATGGCATCATGAGGAGGAGTTCTTCAAGAAACTGGTTGTCCCATCATCTCCACCTAAAGAGATGTTGTAGGTCCATAATTGAGAGGGAGCCTAGAAACAAGTTGCTAACTTGGTAGAAACTTGGAAGAAAATTCCTAAGCCAAGATGGAATGTAGGTGAATTCCTTCCATAGGAATGAGTACATTCCTTCATTGGAATAGATATATCCTCCCTAATTAAGAGGGAGAGATAGACACATAATTCTTGTCTTCACTTGGGAAGATAGAATGGAGGATTGAGTAAACATCTAGCATTTGATATTCTTTGAGGATGAGTTAGGGAATCCAAGATAAGGGTAGTCATAGAGGACAGATATTCTTTGAGGGCCGAGAATCCAAGATAAGGATAGTCTTGGTGGAACATACTCTAAGAGAATCCGGGTGGGGTATGTTCTAAGAGAGACACTGATGAGGGCGTCTATACATCATTGGTCTTGCCAACATTGAGCTCTGATCTTGTGGAGAGATAGAGTGGTTAGTCAAGGCATTTCTATATTAAAATACTAGATGATATGATGTTATACAGATGGTTCACCAATTCAACTTCTTCTTATGTGAATTATTTACATTGAGAATGTCTAAGTACTTTGTATGGACTATGAAGACCTCCCTTGTTAAGAGGGAGTGTTGAAAAGTAACTAGGTTCAGTCTTCATAACGACGCATGTAATTGTGATTTTATGTAATTGATGTAAAGAAGAAAAATAAAATTATTTTTGTAATGCTTGTGTGATGGGTTTCATGACAAATGAATTTTATTTTTAGTTAAGGCTCCCATTGTGAGCTCTTCAGATTTGTCATAAACTCAAATTGACTCAATGTTGTGTATGAATGACCCTTCTTGGGCATGTTACATATTTATTGAAGTCCTTATAAGATTCAAAAGACCCCCCAAGACCAAATCCAAGTTCTACAAACAAGTTGGTCTCATGGAGCAACAAGTTAGCCTAAGGATACTTCAAGTCAGCCTTAAAGGATGTGTCAAGAAGCCTATATATAGATCCATCAACCTCATTTGAAAGATACACACTCAATCATAAGAGAATTTTAATCAAGGGATAAAAGGAAGTCTTATAGCCTAGCAAAGGAAGGAGAAGCATAAGAGAAGGAAGGACTGAATTGTTTGGGAATGTTTTGGATCAAATATCCCACACGTGTGAAGGGTTAAGGTATCTCCTTGTTGCAATCTAGACCGAGATGCTACAACTATATTAGAAGGTCGAAATAAAGAAAGAAAGGATCATTATTGGAAGTAGAATTGAATAACAAGCAACCCACATCCAAGCGAGGGATAAGGGAGGAAGTTTTTTCCATGATCAAATTAATCTAGGGTTTTTGCAATACGAATTGTAGATCCAAAAATTTCATAATTGCAGAAGTGAAGTGCAATGAAAGGGTCAAAGTAGAGTTAAGGAAGAATTGAAATTGACAATAAAAATATCAAAGGCAATGTTGATTTGGTATTGTAGGGTTCTTAGTCAAGGGTAAAGGTCTTGGAATTTGTCAATTGAAGTCTCTATGAGGAGAAAAAATCATTATAGGTTTTCCTCTCAAGTAGGAGAGGCTTTGGCCCTCGATGATCACATATATTATATGTCTCTTGTCTCTTTATTGTTTATGCATTGGTAGCTGTTTGATGAAGAAAATAATAATAATCCAAGTAAAGAAAATATCTTAATCTAAAGAAGTAAAAAATTAGAGGATGATTTAGTGAGGCTAAGCCTTCTATTCCTTCCCAAGAGTTAGCACAATTACCAAGATTTAGTGAATGAGTAGGAGAAGCTACCAAATTGGGAATGTTTGTGGTCCAATTTGGTATAGGAGGAGATAAGGCAGAACACTAGATACATAACCTCATCCAAGGGCAAGGATGAGGAGAAATATGCCTTGGCTAGAAGGAAAAATAAAGGGAAAGGTAAGAAATCCAAATATAAAGTAGATGTGAGTGAAGGGGGAAAGAATAAAGAGTTGTCCAGAATCAAGTGTTTTACTGCCATGAATTTGGGCACTAAGCAATGAAGTTTGCACACAAGAAGGAAAACAAGAAGATCATAGGAGGAGAAATGGGTGAAGCCTTGGCAACTTGATTTTACCCTCATTGCATGCATGTCAAGCATAGTGATGGGTAGCGTGTGGTATCTAGATAGTGGTGGCTCATTCCACATGACGAGGAACAAAGAAATTTTTAGTGACTTGGAGGAGAAGTATCTCTAGATGCACATCGGGATGGGAGATGATGTAAGGTATAACACTGCCGATATTGGTACAATTAATTTTTATAGGGATTTTGGCTCCCCTCTCAGGCTCAAGGATTTGATGTTTGTACTGGGTTTGAAGAAGAATCTAGTTTATGTAGCTATGTTGGAAGACCGTGGCTACGATGTGATATTCAAAAAAGAGAAGGATTTCCTGAGACACATCGACATGGAAAAGTGAAGTAGATCAGGGTTCAAGTGAATAAAGTCTACAAATTAGATGTGGAAGATTGTGCAACATTGAGCACAAAAGAAGAGAAGGCGCAAAGATGAGATGTCAACAAATCATGGCATAGAAGACTTGGATATTTGTATCATGGTGCTTTGAAAATCATGAAATAGATTTCTACAGGCCTCCCCAAAGGAATACTAGAGGAACA
The DNA here is from genome assembly GCA_000404065.3 of Pinus taeda. NCBI lineage: Eukaryota > Viridiplantae > Streptophyta > Pinopsida > Pinales > Pinaceae > Pinus > Pinus taeda. Next base: position 71,032 of record APFE031259661.1, on the reverse strand, counting down.
AGATACATGCAAAGGGTGTACGATGGGGAAGTACACAAAATACACCTTCAATGATTGGGACAACAAGGCACATGCAGTCCTTGAAAATATCCATTATGATGTCTGTGGAACTTTCTCGATAGCCTCCACTACCAAGCACATGTATTATATTATATTTGTAGATGATTTATCATGGAAGTGTTGGATATTTTTCATGTAGAAGAAAGACTAGACATTCTCCAAATTTGCTGAATTTAAAGAACTTTTTGAGAAAGAAACTGGAAAGAAAGTGAAGGCTCTTAGGAGTGATAACAAATGTGTCAAATGAGTTTAAATTTTTTTGTGCAAAGGAAGGTGTTCGAAAGGAGTTGAAAACACCCCATAACCCACAACAGAATGTGGTCATTGAGAGGAAGAACAAAATTATTGTGGGAGCAACAAGGGTGATGTTGCATGACTAAGGCCTACCACTGTACTTGTGGGATGAAGCATGAAACACAATGATCTATTTGCAGAACACGAGTCCTCACAAGATTCTTGGCATGAGTACACCAGAAGAATATTTTTAGAGAAGAAACCATATGTTTCACAGTTCAGGATATTTGGATCATCAGTTTATTGTCATGTTTCCAAGGAATAAAGGAAAAATCTATAGCCGGTAGCAGAGTTGGGAATATTTGTGGGGTACACAAAAACACCTCACAACTATCGTGTGTACTTTCCATCCCTAAGAATGATAGTACTTAGAAGGGATGTGAAATTTAATGAGGAGAAGGCAATGAGGTGTTCTCTTGAGAGGGAGCTTCAGTTGTAGCATGATCAAGAGATTTTGGCTCCAAAGGAAGAACCTCAAGATGTTGTGGAGGAGCCACAAGTAGAGGAGTAGAGAGTCGAGACATCCACTCAAGCAGAGACATCCAAAGAGGGAAATAAGTGAACTAGGGAAGTTGACAGATTATTGCAGGATGCTAGAGAGAATGTGGGAGCATCCACATCACAACACAGGTAGAGGAGGTCACCAAATCAGTACATTAGCTACATGGATATGATGAGTGAGCTTGTAGAGAGTAGGCCATCCTCATTCAAGGAATTTATAGAGAAAACAATATTGGTTGTTGCTATGGTAAAGGAATATGATTACATTGTTCAAAATAGTGTTTGGGAAGTGGTCCCAAGACCAACGAACAAATTAGTGGTTGGTTTGAGGTGTCTTTATAAGGTAAATCATGAAACATACAGAAGCATAGAGAAACACAAGTCTAGATTTGTGGCCAAGGGGTTCTCTTAGGTTGAAGGAATTGATTTTGAGGATACCTTTGCTCCAGTAGAAAGGTACTCATCCATTAGGTCAATTCTAACACTGTCAGTGCAGATGGGGTGGAAGATCCACCAGATGGATGTGAAGACAACATTCCTCAATGGATTTATTAAGGAGTAGTTTTATATTGAGCATATAAAGGGGTTTGAGACCTTTGACGGAGAGTCACATGTGTGCAGACTCAAGCAAGAATTGTATGGAATCAAGCAAGCACCCCGTGCTTGGTACACCAGGATTAACAACTATCTCATCAATTTTGGCTTCATCAAAAGTGAAGCAGATGAAAACCTTTATCACATTGTGGTAGAAGGTAAATTATTGATTTTTTTTTATATGTTGATGCCTTGATCCTTACTGGTGGTGAGCAACTAATCAGATCTTGCAAGGAGGACCTTGAAAGAGAGTCTGAGATGAAGGACTTGGGCCTCATGCACTACTTCCTGGGATTGGAAGTATGGAAAGGTGACGGGGAACAATTTGTCTACTAGGGAAAGTATGCCAATGAGATACTTAAAAGGTTTCACATGGATAGGTGCAAACCCATGGGGACTTCTCTAGCAAGAAACTAAAGGAAAGAGGATGCTACTTCTAGTGAAGTAGTGGAGGCTACCATTTATAGGTAGCTTGTGGGTTCACTTATGTATTTGGTGAACACACAACCAAACATGTGTTATGCGGTTAACCAACTTATTCAAGCAACAATTAAACTAACCAAACTATATTAGAAGGCATCGAAGCATGTATTGATATGCCTTAGAGGCACTACTCAATTTGGTCTTTAGTATAGATGGATAGAGGTAGTGAAGCTGCAAGGCTTCATAGATGTAGATTGGGTGGGGAGTCCATTAGAGAAGAAGAGCACATCAGGAGGAGTTTTCAGTGTTGGGTCAACAACGATTTATTGGTATAGAAGGAAGAAAAGATTCATGGTACTCAGCTCAACAGAAGAAGAGTGCATGGATGCAAGTCAAGCAACATGTGAGGCTATCTGTCTAAGAAAGATTCTTGATGAGTTATTTGGTCAGATAATGGATCCTATTGTGATTTACTGTGATAATCAGAGTTGTATCAAACTCTCTAATAAGCTTGTATTTCACGATCGATCCAAGCATATTGATATATGGTATCATCATCTATGGGATTGCGTGCAGAGGTGGATTATGCTGTTGCAGTACATTTTGACAGAGGAACAAGATGTAGATATTTTGAGAAAGTCTTTTTCAAGAGTCAAATTCGAGCTCCACAGGTGCAGGATAGGGGTGGTTGATAATCCCTTTTGTGTTGAGAGGGAGCATTGAAAATGTAGCAAGAAAATCTAGTTTTGACTTTACCTTGGCCAAACTATATTAAAATTCGAATATCTATTTCAACAAAATACTTGGAGGTAGATAACTGAGTTGACATGGCTCTTGTCACTCAATTAACTTAGTATATTCGAGTTGGAGACACTTTAGTTTAGTTCTACATGATTGATTTCTAATTTGTAGCAATCTATTTCAGTTAATTTAAGTTATTTCCAATTTAACTAGTTCTAACTATTAGAAGAACTAGTGGAGGTCAAGTTGTGGAAGTGGAGCTTCAACCACACTCAATAATCAACCAATTAACTGATCAATCATCCCAACATAATTTTTGCATGCAAGGAATTTGATCTAGCCAGTTGAGATGGATATTCCAAGGCAATGTACTATCAATTGTAACATATTCCCATGTGTATAGGTGGTGCATGCAGTAAAAAATTGAGCTAAGGCTATTGTGTAATTCCTTGGTGTGAAATTTCTAAAAAGCAGGCGAAATTTCCCAAGGGAACAATGTAAGGGAATAGGAGCTTGGGAAGGCTTGAAATTGGTTAAGTGTTGCGTCAGGTTCAATTAGCCAGGTATGGGGATAAACTATACACTTGTAGGGTGTGCTCAGGCTTGAGAAAGCATTGTATTTCTTCTATATTCTTTGATTAATGCAATATAGATAGTAAGGAGTTTTGAGTAGTTTCTTTCCCCTAGATAAATCTTTGTGCATGTGTGATTTTGTCTTTTTCATGTCTATGATTCTTGTTTTATGGTAAATTAACTTCCATAGATCAATAGAGTAGCTTCAAGTCTTGTGATTTAGTAAATTTCATGAGCAGTGTTGAATCTACACATTAATTTCTACATATATGATCTTGGCAAATACAAGAGGTAAGTAGAAAGTTATATGCAAAGTGTCTTTTCATTTTTTTTTTCAAAATAATGACACATTTTTAATTTGAAATGTACTATGTTATGTCTTGTTGAAACATGCTATTTTCTTGCTTCATTTGTAGATGGTTTTCATTGAATGAAATCCATAAAGAAGATATAAATTAATGTAAGAGAGAAATTCCATGACTAATGTGTGAAATGAAAAAGTATCTACCTCCAAAAAATTTCAATGCATAAGAACACTACCTTATACACCAAGTTGAGGAGATTGAATTGTGTGGATGTATACACACAAGGTCAATGTGGATGGTGGAGAGACACTTGAAATCATTAAAGGTTTTGGTTAGACAAAGAACACATCCCGAGGGTTATATGGTGGAGGGATATATGGTATATCAATCCATGGTGTATATTAGCCAATATCTTCCTAAATTAACAATAAATATGAATGTGGGTCACATTTGGGATGTGAACTCCATCACAAAATTTGAAGGGGAGCACCTGTTGGGGAAAAGTAGATTGAGAAAAGTGAGAGGTAATTAAATATTTGTGGATATTTATAATACATATATATTTTCCTTTTTGTATATATCATACTTATTTATTTATTATTCTTTCAACAATTATTAGTATTGACCATGGTAAATGATTTTCTAATACAGTTGGTCAAGAGTGGGATGAAATACATTTATACATTGCAAAAAATATTGAATAGATGAAGGTATGGATTGAAAGATGCATACAACATGATTATAGGTTATCATGGGAAGTGGTGTCTATGTTAGTTGTAAAATCTCATCATAAAGGAAATATTGATCTTACGCAACGGGAAATTGATTTAGCATGGTTTAAAAGATAAATAGGAAAGCATGCAATTTCACCATGCAATATTTTATTAAGTTGTTTTATAAAAATTGATTAGAATGCAGATGTTTTTTTTTCCCATATAATTTCCAAGTTATATAACTATGTTTATTAATTGACAATGCCTTTTTTATGTGCTTGGCATATTGTAGTTGAAACACCATAATTCTATGTGGTACAATGTAAATAAATTTCACATCAAAAAGTTGGAGGAGAAGAGGAAAACTTATAATTACGGATAATTGTAGTCTTCCATGTAACTATTGTTTCCTCTAGAAGTGACAGACATCCACAATTATTTGAAAATTGATACTATGGGTATTTGGATGACATACTTGAGTGTGACATTAAATCCTTCAAAATGGTTCTATTTGACATCAAATGGTACTTGATATGAATGAATGAATGTGATCACAATAGAACTATTATTCAACAATATAATGGGTTTACCATAGCCAATACAAGGTTATTTCAGCCACGAATAGATCACTATTTTCCTACAAGGCAATGCAAAGATGTAGTTTACTCAGAGGTTCTAGGTAGAGGGGGGTTTGTCATTTGTTGTTAGATATGATTCAAAAGGAAGGTCAGTAAAGTATAATGTAGTGGAAGAAGATGATCATATTGAAGAAGATATGATCCAAGAGGAAGGTCAGTCAAGTATAATATAGTGGAAGAATATGATATCGAAGAAGAAGACGTAGATGAACAGTTAGTTCATGGGTCATATGACTATGTCGAAGAAGTACAAGGAGATGTTTGAGACAATGTTTGAATGAGGATGATATTGATGATGTACTACCAGATGAAGAACTTGAAGAAGTCAAACCAAATATAGGAGACATTGTTCTTCATGACGATATAAACGATGGTATGAATTGAAATGACAACATTAGTGATGATACTGATATGGCCAATCCTTTCAACATCAATTCTTAATTAGATGATACAGTTGTTGAGTTGGATAAAGAATAAGATTAATGTTATTGAAATGTTGAAATGCATAAAGTATGTGTTTATATGTTTTTAATGGATTTTTTCTCTTCCATTTACCTTAATTTTTTGTTTACTTAGTTTCTAGATATGCTTTATTTTTACTATGTTTCTTTCAAATATTTTTATTGTAGATAAGTTGGGTATTTGAGAGTGATGTGGGAGGGATAGAGGGTGGGGGGGGCGGGTTGGGGGGGGAGATTCCACTTTCATGTGGTTGACTTTGTTCAGTAGAGAATATATTATTCTTGAAATCAAGAGTAGGTGATTCAGGTTTATACCATCATCTCCAATTTTAACTTTGGTTTGTCTAACAATTTTCACAGTTTCCCATTTACCAATTAATGGAAATTATGCTTTAATTAATTGACCCTACATCGAGTGACTTATGAATGGGGCCAACATTAGAAAATTTTCAGTTTTTGCTTGTATGCACTAAAATTTGACATGGTTATAGCATATGCTTGTGTTGATAGTATGGGAGGGTTTCAAGAATCAAATACAACTCACAAAAAAATTCAACAATCAAATGTAAAAAATTATAACATAAATGTCAAAGAGATGAAATTATTTATTATTATTTAGTGTCCTTATCATGCTATGCATTTTTCTTATGTGACAACTATGGCTATTTTTAGGTAGTACTAGAAAAGTACTTGGTTATTGTTATTATTAGACAAGATTAGTGAGTTAACCTAAGGAAGGAGGGAAAAAACTCTATTTTTCCAAAGTTGTATTTGAAATTTTCTTTTCCATTTACATGAGAAGGAATGATTCCTCAATGAGTCATGCTTAATTTATTATATGTCTCTTATGCTCTTTCTTCCAATCTATAATGATATGAGTCCCCATGAATGCAAAAATGATTGCTAGGAACTAATTATCACTGATCTCAAGCTTATTGTTACATGTTGCAGGTCTACCCCTAAGGAATAACACACTACTTAACATTTACCAATTAGTGGAAATTATGCTTTAGTGTGACCCCACATAGAGTGACCTATGAATGGGGATAACATTGATTTTTTTTTAGCTTCCGCTTGTTGTATCTATTTCTTTAAGACAATTTTTTTCTAGAAAATTGTGCCAAGAAATCAACTCAACCTACTATAGGCTCAAGATGGCCCTTAAAACATAGAGGGCTCCCTTAAATGTTACGACGCTAATTAATTATTCATTGAAATGAATAACAACCTTTCAATCATAGTGTCCATATTTGTCTGTGGGGGTTTGTTGAGAGGTGGTTGCTAATGAGTTAGTCTAGCTTCTTTAGATATGAATATCAATTCCCCTCAAAATTCCAAGAAAAATGCCGACTTTCAACCCTGATAGATACTCGTTACTATAAATAAGGAAGGACGACTGCAAGAATATAAAAAGCTAACTTCTCACCCAAACTAAGTATATCATTTGTCTTCTATAGAAATAAAATGCGTAGAATATCATTCAATGGCTTAACAATAGTAAAAAATTCAATTATACATATGGAAACAATCAATAGATGAAGATGGACTAATATAAACATATTGTCTATTTAGACAACTCAATGATGAATATGAATTTTTTGGGAGAATTAAGGAGGTTGATTCTCAACCTATCCTCTGCTATAGATCAACATAAATTTAGAATGTATGAAATAAAATATTACAAAAGCACATGAAAACACTCACATATGAAACAATCTACCAAATGCTGAGGAAAAAATCTTATGATAAAAGCAATGAAAGGAAAATACTTCCAAAATACGAATTTCCAATCTTGGCCTCAAAATCCAATCCCTATTACATCTACACATGGCTTATTTATAAGCCGTTACAAGGTTGCAAGTTCTTACAAGTTTTAGGAATAACGATATAAAGATAAACTAAAAATAAACAAGATCTTTAATTAATTGCAAAAATTCTAGAGTTGAACCATTGACTATTGATCCTATGCCTTAAAATTTGAAGCTATTTGCTAATATTGTTCCCTCAAATGTGGAACTTATTCATTTGATACGATTTGTACCCCTCGATGTGAAAATAAGGCTTGAATATGATTATTAAATTCTCCAAAATAATATTTTACTCGTTAATCCTTCTCCTTGAAACATGGTCCTTTGACGACTCCTAAAATTACTTGCTTAGGATCCACATTTGAAACTAAATTTACATCATATCTAATTTCATGTGGGAGAGCTTACACATGGTCTTGGGTCATATTTTATGGAAAACCTATGGCATAAATGATCCACTTAAGTTGTATTCTTGTTACATTTTGACCTAGCTCTTTTAGAATACGCCTGAAAAATATACAACCCAAAGCAACTGCATATGAAACATTGGTGCACAACAATGGCATGAGGATGATCATTATGAATACACCTACATTAATATGAAAACAAAAACGTAGATGAAAATTTCAAGTGAATATTTTCTTTGGTTAAAGCATTATGAGAGTGTTAAAGTGCTTGTCAACATATGACATATGATGACGTCAAAAGGTGGTATTGAAAGGTGGGTAGTGCGGGGGTGGGGGGTGGGGTGGGTGGTTCACTATTAACCCTTTTTTGCCACATATTAAAAAGACGTTTGTGGAAAAAAACAAACCATGGACCCTGCCCAATTAAATTTCAAGCATGCAAGGGGGTCCACTATTTTACTTTAACAGTGAATATGATGCAATTTTGGTTGAATCAAATTGCATTGTTGATCAAATATCATCTTGTAGGAAGAACTCTTGAGCACATTTAACATGACACTGTTGGATCTATGGTGTAATATCAACTACCAAGAGCATGCCCATTTTGTAAAAAACTCATTGACATTTATTTCTATTTCAATGGATCAATTACTCCACTATCGATTTAATATTTGGCGCCCTTTGTCATAATCATCTGCTATAAATATTATTAACTTCCTGCTTCAGTGAAATTCATGTTAGATCTCATTCGATGGATCATTGAAACTTAAAATAAAATATAGCCTCCCAATCATCTGACATGAAAATATGGGCCCATTCAAGTGTAATCCAAAGTGTAATAGATGCAACAAATCAATGATTCCCCTCCTGAAGTGAAATCACTAAGATATGTCATTAACATTCAACATTTCAAACACACCTCGAATATAATGAACATAATACAGTAAAAAATCCAAAGTGATGAGAACACTGAAGGACGCTTTCAGATCTAAATTTTTTTTAGTGGATCATTTTGACAAGAATATTTTACAACATAGGCTCCAATCAGGGACTTCTTCCCCTTGTGGGATGTAGAGAACTATATACCAAGTGCCTTGAATCGTTTGGGCATGGAGTAACATCATTAAAACCAAATCATACAAAATTAAACTACACTACAAACTACTCAGAAAACATGTCATATCAAATTTAGATTCTGCAAATTGAAGTTACTAGAGTAGAGTGAAAATCAACTAATCTAATTTTTTTTTCTAGGGATTTTTCCATTGAGCCAAGGAGTCATACCAATCCACCTTAATTTCTTCTTATTTTACCTGTAAACTACAACTTGTGGCTTCAACCTGAAACTTGTAACTTGCAAACTATAACCTACTCTACTAAAACTGAAATTATTGAAACAAATTGAGAACAACTAATCTATTGCCACCAAATTCTCGCAATTCAAACTTATCCAATCACACACATCAGTATTCTATTCAACTAAAAATCTACACTGTCAAGTGTAGTCATACTTCTAGTGCAACTAGGTGAGGAGTGGATTATCTTACAGACCACCTTGCATGTAGCCGAAAACATGAAAAAAATATACAAGATGAAAATGAAATTCCATGAGCATATTATACTTACATCTACAAATCAGTATACTATTGAAACATACATAGCTCAATAAATTTGAAAACTCCATACCCTATAGATATTTGGAATTTCTGATTATATAAAGAGGAAGAAAAATAAGATCATCAAAGCAATGAATGCACTTGTCATATCGAACCAATAGAATCTTTAGCCCATGGAATCACCAAATAGAAAAAAAGTGGAGTCGTCATGTGAAAGGTATGTGGCCAATGGTCAAATGTCTAATATTTTTCACAATCAAAGAAACTATATATCTAGTCAATTACCATTCTCCCAGGGAAATATATCTTCATTATTTCGTTCCTTGACAACGAAGCCAAATGTAATATCTATATCTTGAAGATGTAGGAATTTACAGGGTAAGTTCCTCAGACAGAACACCAAAAGGACACCGCTCACAAACAGATCACAGATCAATACACCAGTATTTTGACGTGGTTAAAACCCTTAGAGAGGGAAACCGTCCACGGCTTGCGCCAACGTGGCTACTACAGGCAATTTATTAATAAAAGAATGAAAATTTACATAAGCTTCTCTCATGCACGGTGAACCTACAAATGACCCTCCATGCGCTTTAAATAGAATTCATGGACCAATCGGGTGTCAAGCCACGGATCAAGTGTCGGTAATACCGAGGAGAGAATGAACCGTCGGATCACTACATATCGTGACCGTCGGATTGTAAGTTACAAAATGTACAACGGTAAAGAAACCACCTTTACCTAACTCTAACCTAACTCTATACTAGACCAAGTTGACTTAACTATTCCTATGTGTCGGAATATCCTAACATCCCCCCTTAAGAACAACTTGGGATAGGATTGAAGGATTTACAAATATGACACAATAGGAGAGGGAAGGAGGCACTAGAGCCTATCCCCCCTTAGTGACAACTTTCTGAACTCCAAGCATATATCGAAGTTTAGTGAACTTCGCCTCTGTGAGAGCCTTTGTGAAGATGTCTGCAACCTGATCATCTATTGAACAATATGGCACTTCAAGAACATGGTCATGAATGATTTTTTTGACGAAGTGCATGTGTAGTTAAATGTGTTTGCTGCGCTGATGCTGGACTGGATCTTTGCATAGCTGAATGGCACTTTGATTATCACACCAAAGTGTGGTTGGATGCTACTGCTCAAAGCCAAATTCTGATGGGATCTGACGAAGCCACAAGGCTTCCTTACTAGCTTCCACGGCACCGCGATACTCTGCTTCTGCTGACGAAAGATAGTAGATCTAGGAAACGATAGCCGCATGCAGTTCTACCGGCTTCAGATTTGGATCACCAACGGACGCAGCCCTCAAATAGCTCTGATATCATGTAGGAATTTATAGGGTAAGTTCCTCAGACAAAACACCAAAAGGACACCGCTCACAAACAGATCACAGATCAATACACCAGTATTTTGACGTGGTTAAAACCCTCAGAGAGGGAAACAGTCCACGGCCTGCGCCAACGTGGCTACTACAGGCAATTTATTAATAAAAGAATGAAAATTTACATAAGCTTCTCTCATGCACGGTGAACTTACAAATGACCCTCCATGCGCTTTAAATAGAATTCATGGACCAATCGGGTGTCAAGCCACGGATCAAGTGTCGGTAATACCGAGGAGAGAATGAACCGTCGGATCACTACATATCGTGACGGTCGGATTGTAAGTTACAAAATGTACAACGGTAAAGAAACACACTTTACCTAACTCTATACCTAACTCTATACTAGACCAAGTTGAACTTAACTATTTCCTATGTGTCGGAATATCCTAACAGAAGATAATTTTTGGCTGGAAAACTATGGCAAGAAATCAACTCAACTTACTTTAGGCTTGAGGTGGCCCTTGAGCTAGAGGGGGGTCCCTCAAATGTTACGAGGCTAACTGACTATTCATGGAAATGAATAGTAGCCTTTTAAGCATAATTACTAGATTTATGGGGTTTTTGAGAGGTTCTTGTTAATGGGTTTAACTCATTGCTTTAGGGAAAAGACCTTTCTCTCTAAAGGTTTAAGCAAAGTTCCAGAATTCAACATGAAATAATATAATAGCTTGAAAGATGAGGATGGAAGACATAATAAGATATGATATAACACATAGACCCATATTGAATATTGATATTATCTTATAAGAATAGAAAGTGTGGAGAAAATCCTTCAAAATCCTTCAACATATTAACAATTATATAGATAGGAATTGTACGAAAGGAAACAATCTATAAGTGTAGAGGGAATAATACAAAAAAACAATTCATTATGTCTATCTCAGTAGTGAAAATAACTTTGTAGAAATACTTTTTAGATTCAAACTGCTAATTGTAATTTACTAGAACAATAGACTTGAATCTACTCTACTCATTAGAATAAATAATTAAACAATTGTGAAATCACAAAGAATACAAGAGAAGTAATTCAATCAATACATTACACAATTATTTCTTGGGGAAATCCACAACTAAAAACCTCTACTATCTATATATTGCATTAGTAAAAAAATATGAGAAGATTACAATGCTTTGTTCAAGCTCGGGAAACCTATGCACTATCTCTATCTGTCTCACTACTTCCTAGACAATCTTAGGCCAATACTTAACCAAATTTTGGATTGCCCAAGTCCCTATTTCCTTACGTTGTTTCCTTGGGAATTAACCCCCTATTAATTAGGGAAATTCCTCAATATGAATTACGCAATTCTCATAAGCCTTCCATGGATTGCATGCACCACTTGTACAATTTAGATGATTATATAAATGAGAGTACACTGTCCCTGAACTCCAATCTCAACTAGGTAACTCTCATATTTGACATGCATGAGGTATTTATGAGTGAATCATCAGTTAACTAGTTGAACACATGAAGCAACACCCCACTGTCTAACCTCCTACTAGTTCCTCCATCAGTTGGAACTAGTTTAGTTGACTTTAACTCAATTAAACTGAGTTAATTAATTATAAGTCAAAATAAATTGTACTAGGGCTTCTATAAAGGAGGAGACACTCTACATGACTCAAGTTAGACCCTCAACTCAAATTAAATGAGCCAACTAAGTCAATTTAACTTAGTTAACTCATACAAGTTGTCTTTTGATGTGGAATTACAATTTTATTCCTAATTTAATTCAAGGAAAAAATAAAATAAAGTTTTTATTGTTGCATTTTCAACACTCCCTCTCAACAAGAAAGGGATTATTAGATACCCCAATCCTACCTTTATGAAGCTTGAATTTTCCTCTTGATAGTGCCTTAGTCAAGATGTATGCATCTTGTTGCTCTGTAGGTATGTACTTCAACAACATGATTCTCCTCTCTGCACAATATCATAGATGGTGTTACTAGATGTCGATATGTTTGGATCGATAATGAAAACCTGGATTCTCAGAGAGTTTGAGACAACTCTGATTGTCACTGTAAATCATTGTAAGATCCATCTGCCAACCAAATAACCCAACAAGGATCTTTCTCATCCAAAAAGCCTCACAAGCTACTTGACTAGTAGCCATGTACCATTGCCATTGTAGCACGTGTGTGCCCACCCATAGGGCCATGCGGATGACGTCATCCCCACTTTCCCCAGGTTCTTCTGGCGTTTCTTGTGGGTCCGCACGCACTTGCCTTATGGAGTGTCATCAACCAAAAAGAGGCGCTTGCCTCTGAGAGGTTCTTCTTTCTCACCCCGCCTTGGAATGGCGGTGCATGATCTTTACGATCTCAGAGCACACAAAAGGAGGGTTTCACTGTTATAGGACTTAACCAAACATCTCATGACACGAGCGCTGAATTGAGTGCCACTGATATCTGCTTCCTACTGTACCAAGTAGCTACTATTGACCCAATACTAAAGATTCCCCCCGATGTGCTCTTCCTATTAGATGGACTCCCTGCCCAATCAACATCTGTGAGGCCTTGCAGCTTCACTCCCTCTATTTGTTTCTACCAAAGACCAAACTGAGTGGTGCCTTTGAGGTATCTCAACACATGTTTAGTTGCGTTCCAATAGACTTTGGATGGATTAAATATTTCTTGACTAAGTTGGTTAACTGCAAAATATATGTTTTGGTCGTGTGTTCACCAAATACATAAGTGAACCAACATGATGCCTATAAATAATAGCCTCTACTACTTCACCTGAAGTAGCATCATCCTTCCTCCAATTTCCTACTGGAGGAGTCTCCATGGGTTTTCTTCTCTCCATGTGGAACTTCATTAGTATGTCATTTCCATAGTTTCCTTAAGAGACAAACAATTCCTCATCTCCTTGCCATACTTTCATACCAAGGATATAATACATGAGCCTTGAGTCCTTCATCTCGAATTCTCTTGCAAGGTCCTCTTTGAAAGATTTTACCAGCTTCTTATCACATGTTAGAATTAAATCATTGACATATATTAATATAATCAACAATTTATGTTCAACCACAATATGGTAAAGGTTTGCATCTGCTTCACTTTGGTGAATCCCAATGTAGTGAAATAGTTGTCAATCCTGATGTACCAAGCATGGGGTGCTTGTTTCAAACCATACAATTCTCGCTTAAGTCTGCACACATGCGACTTTCTATTGAAGGTCTCAAATCATTCCAACAACTCAATGTACACCTCTTCCTCAATTAGTCTATTAAGGGATGTTGTTTTCACATCCATTTTGATCTATCTTCCATCTCATCTACACTGAAAATGATAGAATAGATATGATTAAATAGTACCTTGCTACTATAACAAAGGTCTCCTCGTAGTCAATTCCCTCCACCCGAGAGAAACCCCTGGCCACAAATTTGGCCTTGCATTTCTCCACACTCCCATCTTTTTCTTGCTTTACCTTATAAAGCCATCAAGAACTCACCACTGAATTTTTTGCTAGTCTTGGGACCACTTCCCAAACAATGATTATGATAATTGAGTTATACTCCTCTACCATTGCATAAACCCATTTTGGTTTCTGCACTGCTTCCTCAAATGAGGATGGCTCAATCTCTACACTCTCACTCATCAGAGCCATGTAGCTAGTGTATCGATCTGGTGACCTCCTTTCCTTGTGATATGATGTGGGTGCTCCCACATTCTCTAGAATAATGCATCAATTTGTCATCCTCTATGGTGTAATTCCTTCCATCTTTGGAAGTCGCTGCATGAGTGGGTGATTCCACTTTCTACTCCTCTGCATGTGGCTGCTCCACATCATACTGAGGTTCTTCCTTTGGAGTTAAAATATCCTCATATGCATGCCACTAGAGCTCCCTCTCACGGGCAAATCTCATGACCTTCTCTTCATCAAACTTCACATTTCTACGAACCGTTGTCGTGCTCTAAGATGGTAGGTACACCTGATAGTTGTGAGGTCTATCTGTGTACCCGAAAAATATTCCCAACTCAGCTATTGGTTCTATATTTTTCCTTGCCCCCTTGGTAACATGATAGTAAATTGATGAACCAAAGATCCTAAAGTGTGCCACATCTGGTTTCTCACATGCAAAATATTCTTCTGGTGTACTCATCTTGAGAATCCGATGAGGACTCATGTTCTACACATATACAACTATGTTGCATGCTTCATCCCACAAGTACAATGGTAGGCCTTGATCATGTAACATTGCCCGTGCAACTCCCACAATACTTTTATTCTTCCTTTCAGCCACCCCATTCTGTTGTGGGTTATGGGGCGTTATTAACTCCCATCAAATGCCTTCTAATGCACAAAAGTTATTGAATTCATTTGACACATATTATCCACCATTATCTCTCCCGAGAGGCTTCACTTTCCTGCCAATGTCTTTCTCAACAAGTACTTTAAATTCACAAAATTTAGAGAACTTTTGATCTTTCTTCTGCATGAAGAAAATCCAACACTTACATGAGAAATCCTCTACAAATATTACACAATACTTGTGCCTGTTCATGGAGGATGTCGAGAATAGTCCACACACATCTAAGTGAACTCTTTTAAGGATCACTTTTGCTTGACTGTCCTTATCATGAAAGGTGGATTTGGTGTACTTCCCCAATGTACATCCTTTGCATGTATCTCTCTACTCTAGTGTACCCTTGGGAAGTCCTGTATAAATCTGTTGCATGATCTTCAAGCCTTCATGGTGCAAGTGGCATAATCTTCTATGCTAAAATTCATCGATGTCTCGGCTCTGCACCTTATCTTCTTTTGCGCTCAAAGCAGCACAATCTTCTACATCCAATTTGTAGAGGTTATTCACTCGAACCCTGGTCCACTTCACTTGTTTTGAGGCTATGTGATGAAGGAAAGCCTTTCCTTGGATAAATATCACATCATAGCCATGGTCCTCCAACATAGAAACTGAAACCAAATTTTTCTTCAAACCCAAAACATACATGACATATTTCAATGTGAGAGGAGAACGAGACTCCCTCTTAAAAGTAACAATACCAATCCCAGTCACGTTATACCTTCCATCATCTCCCATTTTGATGTGCATATGGAGGTCCTTCTCCTCGAATTCGTTGTTGTGGGTCATATGGAATGAGGCTCCAATATCCAGATACCACACACTACCCATCATGGATGTCACCATGCAAGCAATGAGGGTGAAATCCAACTTGAATTGTGAAGAAAGAGCTTCACTTGTCGCTCCTCTTGAGGGATTCTTGCCGGCCTTCTTGTGCACACACTTCGTGGCATTTTGTCCCAACTCATGATAGTGAAAACATTTAATCTTCGATAAGTCCTTCATCTTACCACCCAGAGTGGAATATCCTTTGGATTGTAATTTCTTTCCTTTCCCTTTCTTTACATTTCCATTTAAGGAAAATTTCTCCTCATCATCATGCATGGATAAGGTTCCATCTTTGGTGCTTCATATTATTTCTTCTTGCACCAAGTCGGACCACAAACACTTCCACTCTGGTAGCTTCTCCCTCCCATTTACCGAATCTTGGTAGCTATGCCAGCTCTTGGGTAGGCCTAGAAGTGCTAGGTTGATCAGATCATCTTCAACAACTGTAATCCCGACACTCCCAAGCTCATCCTGGCATTGGGTGAACTTGCTGAAGTATTGTGGTATTGTGTCGCCCATCTCCATCTTGATTTTCTAAAGCTTGTCCTTCAATGCTAGCTTCCTATGGTAACTGCTATTATGAAATAGTTTTGTTAAGGCCTTCCACATTGCATATGGTGTCTCCTTCCCATGGAGGTTTGAGACAATATGATCTCAAACTCTTTCCAACATCATCCTTCTCTCCTTTGCAACACATTTCCTCCACTTTACCAGTGCCAAATCTTGAGCATCTGTTACTGGAGGCTTAGGAATATCTTTGTCTATGAAGTCCTTAAGCTTGTTGTCTTCCAAAACTACCTCCATCATGTCCTTCCAAGCAATATAGTTCAAACTACCTCAACGACATATTCAAGTCTTAATTCATAGAATGACATCCTACTGGTTTTGAAGAATGATACTGCACATTCAATTTCACCTGCAAAAGACAACTCGTACTCCCTTATTCTAGAGTGATTTATGCTCTAATACCATGTATAAATTCCTTGTTGATTCAAACTTCTATTGTAATTTACTAAAACAATAGACTTGAATCTACTCTACTCATCAGCAGCACAATTAAAAAATCACTAAATCACAAAGCATACAATAGAAACAATTCAATCAACACATTATACAATGATTTCCTGGGGAAAGCCATAACTAAAAACCCTTTCTATCTATATATTGTGTTTGTTAGAAAATATGAGAATATTACAATGGTTTGCTAAAGTCTGACCAACCTTTGTACTATCTCTACTTGTCTCACTACTTCCTAGAAAAGCCTAGGCCAATACTTAACAAAATTTTGGCTTTCCCAAGTTATTATTTCCTTTTGCTTTTTCCTTGGGAATTAGTCCCCTATTAATTAGGGAAATTCCTCAATATGAATTGCACAATCCTCATAGGCCTTCCTCTAACTACATGCACCACCTGTACAATTCAAATGATAATACAACTGAGAATACATTGTCCCTGAACTCCAATCTCAACTGGGTAACTCTTAGATCTGATATGCATGAGTTATTTATGAGTGAATCATCAATTAACTGGTTGAACACATAAAGCGACACCCCAATGTCTGACCTCGTACTAGTTCCTCCATTAGTTGGAACTAGTTTAACTGACTTTAACTCAGTTAAACTGAATTAATTAATTACAACTCAAAATAAACTCAACCAGGGCTCCTATAAAGTAGGAGACACTCTACATGACTCAAGCTAGACCTTAAACTTGAATTAACTGAGCCAATTAAGTCATTTTAACTTAGTTAACTTGTACAAGTTGTCTTGTGATGTGAAATTACAATTTTATTCCTAATTTAATTCAAAGACAAAATTGATTTCAAAATTTCTTGTTGCATTTTCACGAAACATTTCCACGGGATTTAAGGGAGGCTAATCCTTAACAAAGCCTCTCCCAGTGATTCAAACAATATTAAATGTACAAAGAAAATACTATGTAACATAGGAAATCACTTACACAGTGAACAAACTCTTTCATAAATTAAATCCATAAGTGTTTTGATTAAAACTCTGAAAAATCAAGGCTTTTACAAAATACAAGTCTACCCCACCTCCCCAAAGCCAACCATATTACATATACACCTAACTTATTTATAAGCAGTTACAAGGCTGTAAGTTGTTCCATGTTGTAGGAATAAAGATATAACAATAAACTAAAAAAACAAAAAAGTCTCTACCTAATTGCAAAAATTCTTGAGTTGATCCATAGATTGCTGATTCTCTACCTTAAATTCTAAAGCTATATGTTGATATTGTTCCATCAAATATGGAACTGATTTGTTTGACTACCATCTGTATCCTTGAATGCGTAGATAATGCCCGAAGATGCTTATTAAATTCTTGGAAATAATCTTCGACTCACTAATCCGTCTCCTTGAACTATGGTCCTTTGACCCCTCCTAAAATTACTTGTTTTGGATCCATGTTTGAAATTGAATTTGCTTCATGTATAATTTCATGAGGGTGAGATTACACATGGTCTTGGGTCATATTTTATGGAAAAGCTCTAGAAAAAATGATCGACTTAAGTTTTATTCTTGTTACATTGCGACCTAGCTTTTTTAAAATACACCCAAAAAAATATGCAGCCCAAAGCAGCTGCATATGACACATTGGTGCACAATGATGGCATGAGGAATATAATTATGAAGACACCCACATTAATATGCAAAACAAAACGCAGAGGAAAATATGATCTGAATATATTCTTTGGTCAAACCATTACTAGAGATTTAAAGCATTTGCCAACATATGACATGTGTTGATGTCAAAAGGTGGTATTGAAAGGCGATTAATTGTGGGTGGGGGGTGCCCGTGGGGGGTGCCCTTGGTCCTGGAAACTGCTGGGGTGTGGGGATTCCCTTTCTCTTGGAAATTTATGAGGGGGGAGGGGGTCCACTATTAGCTCACTGCTGCTACAAATTAAAAGGATGTTTCTGGAAAACAACGAATCACAGAACCCCGCATGGTGGGTGCCCTTGGTCCTGGAAACTGCTGGCGGGTGGGGGTTCCCTTTCTCTTGGAAATTTATGAGGGGGAGGGGGTCCACTATTAACTCACTGCTGCTACAAATTAAAAGGATGTTTCGGGAAAACAACGAATCACAGAACCCCGCAGCCCACCCCGCCCCCCACCATTAAACATCGAACATGCATGAGGGTATGCTATTTAACTTTATCCATAAATACGATGTGATTTTGGTTGAATCAAATTGCACCGTTGATCAAATATCATTTTCTAAGGATAAATCTTTAGCACAAATAACAACACTATTGAATCTATGGTGTAATCTTACCTAACGTGAGCACACCCGTTGTGTGAAAACTCACTGACATTTCTTTTTATTGTAATTGATCAATTACTCCACTATCGATTTAAGATATGGCACCCTGTCTCATAATCATATGCTATAAAGATTATGAATTTCCTGCTTCATTTGTGCAATTCATGTTATATACCATTCCATGTCGTTTAAGCTTAACACAAAATGTGGCCTACCAGTTGTCTCACATCAAAACATGGGCCCATTTTAGTGTAATCCAAAGTGTAATAGATGCAACAAATCAATGATTCTCCTCTCAAAGTGAAATCACTAGGATATTCCGTTAACATTCATATCATGATACCTGCCTAAAAAATTTCAAAAACACCTCAATTATAATTGAAAGTATATAGTGAAAACACCAATGAGATAAGAACAATAAAGGAAGTTGCCAGATCTAAAATAAATAAGTAGATTATTTTGACAAGAATCTGTTACAACAATGCTGGTATGCACTAAAATGTGACATGGTTATAATAGATGCATGTGTTGATAGTGTGGGAGGGTTTTAAGAATCAAATATAACTCAAAAAAAAATTCAACAGTCAAACAACAAAACTATAACACAAATGTCAAGGAGATGAAATTATTTATTATTATTTAGTGTCCTTATCGTGTTATGTATTTTTCTTATGTGATGGTTATGACTGTTTTTACTTAGTACTAGAAAAGTGCTTAATTATTATTCTTATTAGACGAGCTTAGTGAATTAACCTAAGGAAGAAGGGGAAATAGATTTGGTTTTGAAAAGCTGCATTTGAAATTATCTTTTCCATTTATATGAAAATGAGTGATGCCTCAATGAATCACACATAATTTATTATATGTCTCTTATGCTCCTGCTTCCAATCCCTATGGATATGAGTCGCCATGAATGCGAACATGATGGCTAGGAACAAATTATCAATGATCTCAAGCTTATTGTTACCAATTGTTGACCTACTCCTAAGGACCAATCCACCACTTAAGATTTACGAATTAGTGGAAATTATGCTTTAGTTTGACCCCACATAGAGTGGCTTGTGAATGGGGTCAATGTTGAAATTTGTTTACTTTGTGCTTATATGCACTAAAATTTGACATGGCTATAGTAGATGCATGTGTTGACGGTATGAGAGGGTTTCAAGACTCAAATATGATTCACACATAGTATTCAACAATCAAACGACAAAATTATAACATAAATGTTACGGAGATGAAATCAATCCATCTGAAATATCCATGTTATTGTGTTCTTACCATGTTAGACCCTGAGACTATTCTCGGTTCATAAATAACCTAGTCATGGTGGCTATTTCCCTCCTAGAAGTGAACTCTACCTTACAATGATAATATGCGTTGGTTCAATTAATTATTGATGGTTCTTGAGCTTAAAAAACAATTATTAGCACTAGAGGTTGTTATCTACTTATCTAGACTATGATTAAGGAGCCAAGACTAATTTGTGATGCTCAAGACCATGAAATGGAATCTATATTGAACTGAGATGGTAAATACTCCACGAAGAGGTCTCATTGCACTAGAAATGGTTATGGCATGGTGTATAGAATGATATATGAATTTTAGTGCATCATGTTGTAGCAATATTGTTTGCCTATCTTGTGGTGTTCTTAACTATGCTGTTTTTATGATTCTTTGTTGTATTCAACATGGGTGGTGTTGATACGGAAAATGGATATCAGGCAAAAGCACTCAAAGGGAAGTGGGAATGGAACCCCACATTAGCTTTAAATCCATAAACCTATTGACTATGTGATTATACCGATTAGTTAAATATGTTAGCAAAATATTTTCCCTTAAAGGTAGAATCATCTAGTTATGTGTGCATGTAAATTTTGATGTGTATAACCTTATGGGTGGATGCAATAAATTGCTTCTAATTTTTTTTTGCAATGGGAATACATGCTCGTTCAAAATTTTAAGTGAATGCACTCCAAGAAAGCACGTGCATTTCTATTTGTATTTATTTGGCCTTTGCCAAACCTCCATGCATGCCTCCACAATTCCCTCCACATATTATGTTATAAAAGAACAAATAAATTTTTCAAAGTTGTGTGCATAAATTCAAATATACAAGACGAATAATTGTTAAAATTTCCTCTTATTGTTTTTCTTCACACGTAAATTCTTATCTTGATTTCATTAAATTCCTTTTTTAAGATTTAATTCCTTGAAAGGTAGGTTTTTTTATTGTATCTTTCATGTATTGTGATTTTTCTCCTATACTTCAATTGGGATAAATTTGCAACATGATTCCTTTGGGCAAAAAAAGTGCAAGGGGAGAAACCACTAACGAGACAAACATTTCATCAATCAGGTAAGAAACAACTTCTCATTTTATTTGTGGTAGATTTTCTAGATTCTATTTAGTTTAGCTTTATTTATTTATTAACAAATAAAATAAATTAATAGATTCATGAGATAGTTTATTGCCTTTTAAAATAGTTTTTATTTTTAATTTTTTTAATTTAGGTTTGAGATTTGTATTTACCTTGTTATTTATGGGTCAAATTTGATTTGATTTTAAAATTTATGTTTATAGCATTAAAATTACTAGTTTTTTTGAAACATCAAACTATTCTCATCATCTCTCCAAGCTTGTGACACAAAAGTACAAGCCACCCTTTCCTTTCCCTCTTGCAACAATAAACCATTCCCTATCCTTACTCCAAGCTTGTGGCGAAGGACCCTCAAATATGGCAAGCGATTTATATTAGAAATGCCTTGTGAATAATAAACACCATTCCAGGTTAGCTCAGTTGGTAAAAAATTGTGCCTTGCCATTGGGAGGTCACAAGGTCGATTCTGCCTGAAGTCCTTGGGGTTAGAAATTTCCAGTAGGACAAGGGTTGATTAGCCCAGATTTTTCTGTGGACATAGCGACCACTCACTGACCAGGGTGTTCGTGAACCACACTAAAAAAAAATAAATAAATAAATAAATAAACACCATTACAACATTAAACCCTATTCAAAAAACTTCACTAAGGGCCCAAAAAAATATCTCTTCCCATCAAACTCAACTTGGTAAACCCTAGTTTTGTGTCCTTTACAGTGTTTTGGAAATTTGAAGGTGAAATCCATACCATTTTTCTCGCTACTATATCGTGAAGGAAAATTGAGAGGGTGCAACATTGGTCTTTTCTTATTGAAATCTTATGTATGTTTCTAGTAGTGTTGGCTATGTAATTTTCTATGTTGTTGTCAAGTAGTGGAAGTATAATCCTCAAATATATCGTGGTGGTGAGCTATTGGATTTATCCTTCCCTTCCCAGTTGCAATTTGAGCATCATTTGATTCAATTTTTAGATATATTTTCTTGCAATCTTTTTTTGGGTGAGTTCATGTTAGGAAAAATTAATTTATTTGTTATCGTTGTTCAAAACTAGTCGGGCATGAAGAGTTTGATGGAGTATTAAGCCTTTATCAAGTTTTTTAAACTGAAAATAATTTGGGTAATTAGTTTAGATGATAATCAAGGGAGCGAGGGAGTTAGGATCGGTTCTGGCCTTATCGACCCCCACATGGAAAGCATACTAGAATTGGAATGATTGCCATAAGTTTATGTCAAATGCATGTTTCCTAACCTATAGTAAGATCTTGGGGAAATTCACTGTTGTTTTCAATAATGGTGATTGGTTTACTATGCCCATTGGTTTTGTTGTCCAGAATCCCTGTTTTGACCTACTTGGAAAGAAGTGGCTTCCGAAATCAACAACATAGGAGCATGGTCCATTTGTAGATTGATTCTTATTTTTGTGGGAAGTTAGTGAAAATTGGGGTTCTCTAGTGTATGATTTGTGGCATGGATGAAGGAAAAGGAGGAGGTTGGTTTTGGAAGGAGTGGTTGGTGTTATTAATAATTAATTTCCCTTTACTGGGTTTTTTCTCAAAAAAGTATGGCTTTCTTTTCTTAGCCCAAGTCCTTTGTTTGTTTTGGGTTCAATCATATTTCCAATATTCCTATGAATTGAATTAATAAGCATTGGTGGTAGCTTCACTTTTGGAGGAGTGGAATGCATTTAATGTTATATGCTTAATGGTGACATATTTTGAGTTAAGTTTTTGCAATTTTTTAGACTTGAGGTTTGAAAGAATTAACTGCCTAATTCCATTTTTATCTTCATATGCCTCATTTTTATCAGTCGGGACTTGCTCCTGACCCAAATGCTAATTTGTGCTTTTGGGGGAATTGAATCTTGTTAGGTTACCCTCTTCATTCTCAACCATGACCCAATTATAAATAGTTCATAAGTTTTAATGCTAAAATGAGAAAAACGTTTGGAAGAATGGTAGAGAAGAAAGATGAAGATAACTTGATAAAGTGAGAAGTATGGATGGAGGCTAAAAAATGATAATCTAAATAGATAACTTTTATTCACACCCACAAAAACAAGAAATTATGAAAACCTTTGATCCCAACTACATGAGTAGCTTGCAAGGTTAGTGTTATAGTTGAAACTCACAGCCCTATTTAAATATTTTCTCTTTTTCGAATCAAAGGGCATGCAATAATTTCCAAAGACCAGAACTCTGACTTACAACTCACGAAATTTACTGTATAAGGTACCAATATTCATAGTGGAAACATTTTATATGAATGAAATGTCTTAACATTTCTCCATACATTGAAGTTCAAATTTAATCCATTAGATTGGGTTGTGTTAATGTGTGGAGTAGGTTATCTAATTCAAACACTGGAAATTGTGTCTGCTCCAAAAGATGCTAACGATGTCCAACCTAGTAAATGCAACTGATTTGTAGGACATGGTGTTAAGGAATCTTCTACGGTAATTCCATAGTTGTGCATTGAATGTTGCTACTATTGTTTCAACTTCCAATGACTATATACAACCTTATTAATGCTTCCATGTTGATAACTTCTAGAAGATAATGATATAATGCTTTTCTTGCTCCCCATGTCAATAAATTATTTGCGATGCTTTCCAATTGAGTATTTTGTACATATAATTTTGTGTTCTTAATGTCAAGTAGGCCACCAACCACCTCAAACCTATTTAGTATAGAAAGACACAAAACACAACTGCCTATGTTTTTTATGCCAAAATGTTGTGGCATTATGTCTTCTCTCTCAACCATTGTGATTCGTAAATTACAACTCTAATGTTGTGATTACACCTAAGTTGCATGAAACTTGAAAAATGGGTGTGGGTTTTGGAAATGGGAACATCGTAGAAATGTGACTCCCGTCAATTGGTACACTTGGAAAAAATGGTATATAAAAAAATATAAAAACACAAGATTTTAAATTTTAAAAATAGTACATTGAATACCTCTTTTTGTAAGAGCCCTCTATTAACGGACATTGCCTTGTATTTTTCAGCACTACCATTAATTTGAAGGTTGACCTTGTATGACCATCTGGAATCAATCACTAATTTCCTTTTTTGGTCTTGGTACAATCTCCCAAACATCATTCCAAAGGATATAATTATACTCTTCTATCATGGCCTCTCTCAATACCTTCTTTCCACAAGCCTCCATAGTGATGGAGGCCCCGTCTAGTTATTCAAATGTATTCTCATGTTTAATTGAATTAGTAAGTAGCATATAAAGAACACCCTCTCTCAAAACTCTTGCCAAAGTCCTCAGCCTATCTAGACTACTCTCATTGGCGTGCACTATTTCCCTTCAAAAGAAAATTTCCATAATACATCTGTCATATAAGAAACTGAAAGACTATTCTTCTTCAATCTAGGAACATACAAAAAATTACTCAACTAAAGAACATCAACTATGAGTGTTTCTAAGGAAATAGAGCCAATTATCTCATAGAATAAGTGGCATCATCACCAGGATCTATAATTATGCATCCCTCTTGCACTTGAATCTTGCTAAATAAATACTTGTCACATAACTTGGGGCTCCACTATCTAGGTACCAACCAAAAATAAACATGATGTTATAATATAAACAAGTTATCGAAGACACATCCATCCAGTAAAATCTCCAATATGAAAAAATAACTCTTCCAAGAGTCAAAGGTGCTTTTTTAAGGAAACAAGGGTTTCACACCTAATGCTCTTAGTTAGCTAAATTTCAGCTGAAGTGAAAGCATCTTTTTACTGGAGTGATCTAGCCATAAAAGGCTATGATACCATGTGGAAATTTCATGCATTTTGGTGATTAATGCAAAACTGAAATTTCTCCTTCTTCTAGAAGGTTACTTAGATCTTACCCCTAGAATTATCAATCTTTATGATTTCTATATATTAAAGCATAAATCAACGGTTGGAAGAGTACAATAATTTATTTAAAATAACCCCAAAATTCTTTGTAATTTAATGAGAAAATATATCAAACAAAGAGATCAGTTTTAGCCCCTTCTAGGGAAACTTATTAACCAGTAATCAGATTTGAAATGCACCTTTAAATAGTATAGCAACAATGAAATCAACCTCTTATAGTCTTCTTTATATGTCAAATCAATTAACAATTTTTCCTATATTCAATCCCTTAATAATTTACCCTTTTATTTATGTCCAATCAACAAGACATAAATGATTATGAATGGAAAAGCATAAAGAACACATATAACTGAAATACAAATTTGAAAATAACATAAGATGTGGATATCTAGAAACTTCATTATAAGATTAATATGAAGTACAAGTACATGCCATAATTTTTTAACAAGGCTAGTACAAATATTCCAACTATATAGAAATCCATAGCTATGGTAAATCAACAAATCCTGGTGCATGAATATTTCCAACACAACCTCCAAGGAAAGGAATCGTCCTATTTTTTTCTTCATAAATCCACCCTAGGATTGAGAGAGAGAGAGATAGAGAGAGAGAGAACTCTATTCTCTTAGTCACATTTCATCATAAGAATGAATAAATTTGAGTGAATTCATTTCTTATGGACAACCCTCTCCTTCCTCCATTTATATGACAGGTAAGGGAAGCATACAGGGGCCCTTGTTGGTCACAAAAGTGAGACATTTACTCTAGAGTACATGTCATGCTTCAAGTGATGTCATCCACAATAATGTCTTCAAGGTGATGTTGCTACACAAGGAAAACCCACACCACTCCATCATATGCTTCTTTAGACTCCATCTAGGCTCTGAGGCAATGTACTCCATTGGGTCAACTACCCCCTACAAGAACACCATTGAAGCATTACAAATATATAATCAATCTCCAGTTTGTCAAATAATAAACCCATTTTCCACATTATATTAGGGCTTGTAGTCCTCCTCTAAGATGTGCAATACTTGACATTCCTTGTAGGTAACTCTCCAAATAGGTGGCTCTTCCTTGAGGCCTCAATGGACGACATCCATAAAATTGCCAAGATATATCCAAAGCTAAGGGAGGGCCATCAAGCTTGAAATAAATTATGTTAAACATCCATTTAACAATCCATTTCAATTGTGCATATCCATCATGGACCATATCACATGCTACAATCCATCCTAGTGTAGGTTTTAACCCTGTACAGAAATTACTTGCAAACAAATTCTTAAAAAATAGAAAATAAACAATGGCGAGAGAATAAAACATAAAACATATATACACAGAGATTTTCCCTTGGATCCCAAAATTGGGACTACTAGATTGATTTTTCATTATATTCATTTCAATGTTACAACAAATATACATACATGTGGAAGCATCCATAAAGCCCAATCCATTAAACCTGGATTAGAACATAACCTTATTTCCCTTAACTAGATCTACAAGATACCATGGGTAGAAAACCATCATGACCAAAACCATGTGCAAAACCCATGCAAAAAACCATATATAGGGCTGCCCACCTAATATAGGGTCCAATTTTTTTTTACCTACGGCGCTGCCCTGGACCTCGTAGAGGGGGGCTACTGCCCCCCCCAACCCCCCGAATTCATGTGTGGTCCTAGTCATGGAAATAATATAACACACACCCAACATTATCCCACTTGTTGTTTTCTTTACACATAGGGGGTCACAAGAGAGCTTAGTCATTGGTCCAACCTTGCAACGCCCATTGTTTCTCTACACCAAGAAAAATTCTCAGTGCTCATAGACTTCATCAATGCATTTGCAGTATTTTTCAAACTGTCCACCTTTACCAGAAACACCTTTTTGTCCTCAAACATATCCCTCACAATGTGATATTGAACATCAATGTGCTTTGTCTTTAATGATAGGAAGGGTTCGTTGCCAAGAAAATTGCACTTTGGCTCTCACAGTTTATCCTTATAGCTCACTATACTAACTCTATACTTGAACACAATCTCTGCAACCAAATTGCTTCCTTTCTTGCATGAGTAGATGCCATGTATTCTTCCTCTCTAGTTGAAAGTGCCACCACAAATTGTCTCCTTCTCATCCAACTGAATGCACCTCCAAATAAGTTAAACACATACCCACTTTTAGATCTTGTCTGATCCAGATCTCTAGCCTAGTCTGCATCAACAAAGCCACATATGCCCAAAAATCTATCCAATCCTAGTTTTCCTTGGTAGAAAATACCATAATGACTAGTGCCACACAAATACTTGAAAACCTACTTCACTACTATCCAATGCCCCTTCCCAATTTTCAACATAAACCTGCTCAATACTCCCACTGCATGTGTAATGTGTGTTCTAATACAGACCATTGCATACATCAAGCTACCAACTGCACTTGCATGTGGAACAAGGGACATGTCCTCTTCCTCTTCTTGTGTCTTGAGACATTGTTCAATAGATAAATTTACACCTACAGGAATAGGAACCTTCGGCAGTTTACTATCCTGCATATTAAACCTTTGCAGTATTGTATCGATATACTTCATCTAGTTTAACCAAAGCTTCCTCTTTTCCCGATTTCGTTTAATGTCCATGCCCAAAATATAGTTTGTAGCACTAAGCAAGGAAAATTTTAAGGATAGAAATTTATTTTAAAATTTTGAAACTTTAGTGAATCTTACTAATCCATAATATGAGAACTATAAAATGTTTGGTGATATTTTAGTAAAAATATTCAAACCTCTAAGGATTTTATATAGTCTCTATAAAATTGGCGATTTTTAAGGTAAAATAATTTATTCTTACAAACATTGGGCATATCATTTTTAGGAAGAAAAGGGAATTGGCGAATATTTTTTTCTGGAAAAAGCATGGGAATTAGCCCATCTCGAATATTAGCCCCTAAAATTTTCCATGGCACTAAGATCTTTCATGTTGAATTTGGAGGACAATTGGGTCTTCAAATCTTGGATAATTTCTTTGTTATTTCCAATCAACAACATATCATCCACATACAAGACCAAATAAATATCACGATCACCAATTAATTTAAAATACACACAATGATCCGCTTTTCTTTTGGTGAATCCAAGTCCTTGTATAAATGTATCGAATTTCTCATACCACATCCTTCGTGACTGTTTTAACCCATACAAAGACTTTTTAACCTTGCATACCAGTTCTTTCTTGCCCTTCACTGCAAAGCCTTTAGGTTGCTTCATGTAGATCTCTTCTTTCAAATCCCCATAAAGAAATTTTGTCTTCACATCCATCTGTTTTACCTCAAAATCAAAAGTAGCAACAACAAATACAAGTAATCTAATAGAAGCTACCTTGGAAACAAAAGAAAAAATGTCACCAAAATCAATTCCCAACACCCAGGAATAACCTCTTTTCTACTAACCAGGATTTGTATTTTTCCACCTTTCCTTCTGTATTCATCTTCTTCTTAAACACCCATTTGCTTCCAATGGGTTTCCTTCTAGCCGGCAACTACACCTGATCCCAAGCCTCATTTTGTCCAAAGATGTCATTTCATCAACCATGGCCTCTTTCCAAAGTTTGCCATCCTTTGAATCTACTGCCTCCTTGACAATTATGGGATCATCATCAGTAATAGATAAAGAAAATTTTGAACAGAAAGAAGATGGACTATACCTTTCCAGCTGCCTTCTTTCTCGAATTGATCTTCTCACAACTAAAGTTTGTGGCTCTTCATCTTTTGATTCCAGTTTTTCTGTAGAGTCTAATTCTTCCTCCTTTGGCTCAAACTCTATATTCTTAGGTTCCTTTGGTAGGACTTAATGTTTAATAACATCTTTCACATCTCTAAACACCTCATCTTGGTTGTACACAACCTTCCTTGTTTATGGGTTCCAAAGCTTATAACCTTATAAACCATCCTTATACCTAATAAAGATGCACCTTTCAGATTAACTATCCAACTTGGTTCTTTTCTCCATTGGAACATGTACATATGCATCACAACCAAATACCCTTAGATGTGAAAGAGAGGGTGTTATGCAACCAACTCACAAAATAGAAGAAAAGATAGATGAACACCTTCAAAATCAGCCTCTTCGAGGGGGAAACCTCCTTTACATTACACAAATGAACAATTCTTGGATGATACAAATGAAAAGACCACCTTTCTATATATAGGAGTCTAAGGGTCATAATATAATTAGAGCCGACATAACAATAATAATGTAAGGGCACAATAATAACAATATTGGGCTTCTACGGCGCACAATAATAATAATATGGGGACTACACGGGCACAAACATATAATAAGGGGGTTGTACTAATAACAATAAGGGGTTACACTAGTAGTATAGGGACCTAACATGCCCCTTTCCTTCAAAAAGTGTTGTCCTCAACACTTGAGTAGTTATTGATGCTTCTGTATAAAATTCTTGTCCTCCCATGTGGAATCTTCAACGAGTCAGTTCTTCCACTTGATGAGATACTCTGAAATTGATCGATTTCGTAGCTATCAGGTTCTTGTTTCTGTGACTACTCCAAGTTCCGATATGATTTTTCCTTCCTCGTCAAGTTCTGGCAATATTGTTTGAACTAGGATCTTCTGCAACTTTTGAATGAGTGGCCACACTTCTTCATCCTTCTTCCATTCATCCCTTGCTTCGTTTATCCAATCTGGTTGGATGATAGAAAGATCACAAAACAATGCTTCCGCATCCTCATCCTTTCTTGAGAGTGCATCTGCAACAACATTTTGCTTCCCTTTTTGTAGATGATTTCAAAGTCATAACCCAACATATTTATGACCCATTTTTTATGTTCTTTTAAAGATAATCTTTGTTCTAAAAAGTATTTAAGACTATCATGATCCATTTTTACCTTGAAGTGTCTTCCCATTAAGTAAGGTCTCTATTTCTTAAGTGCATGTAATATTGCCAACATTTCCTTCTCATAAATAAATTGCTTGAGATGTAGCCGTAAAAATACCCAATCGCCTACATAAAAACTTCATTCATTGCGATGTTGATTTGCCTGTTGTTTCATTTGATTCTGCACCAAAATGGCGTTATCCTTTAAAAGTTGGAGAACTTGTTGTTGATGATTGATGTGATATTTCACTGCTTGAATCTTTTTATTCTTGATATGTCCTTCTATCTTGAGACTTTGAGGAGTGGTAATTTCTTCCAATGCATTACAAAATATGATAAGATTCATTTGTTGATGCTCAGTGTGATCTTTCACTTCTTGAACATTTTTCTTCTTGATATGTCCTTCTATCTTGATAGTTTGAGGAGTGGAAATTCCGACCAATGCATTACAAGATATGGTCAGATTCATTTCTTCTTTCTTGATGTGATCTTTCACTTCTTGAACCTTTTTCTTCTTGATATGTCCTTCTATCTTAAGAGTTCAAGGAGTGGTAATTCTTACCAATGCTTTACAAGAAATGGTCGAACTCATTTCTTCTTTCTCTGGGGTTGGTTCCTAGTGTATATCATTTTCTTTTGATGTTTCTTGATCCTTTTCTTCCTCCTCTTCATAATCTATGTAAAATAATTTCTTCTCAACACACTTATGACCTTTAGTGTATTTGCTATCAAAATTGTAACAAATCCCTTTTCCTCTTTTTTCTTCCAATTGTTGTGGTGTAAACCTTGTAGGTTGTGGAAGGCTAGGAGAAAAAACACTTCCATAATTATAGTCGTAAGTGGTGGGATTCATTTTTTCCATTATTTCACTTTCAATTTTTCTTGCCAACTTGAATGCCTTCTCCAATGAATCGGGTTCCCAAAGATGAACCTCATGTTGAATGTTATCCTTTAAAGTCCCCATGAAGACATCAATCCTTTGCTTCTTTGGAATATCATTTACCCTTATATTCAACTTTTGAAAGTCCTCAATGTGCTCTACCATTGAAACCTTTTGTTTGAGATTTATCAATTGGCTAAAGAAGGTGTTTCTCTTTGTATCATCATAATGTGCTCTCATTTCCTCTATGAAAATTGACCACGTGACAAGTGGTTTACGAGAAAAAAGCCCTTCATACCATAAAAATTGATTTGGTTCGAAATATAAAGATGACGTACGTACCTTTTGTAATAGTTTCACCTCATGCAGATCAAAATATTTCTCCATCTGTAGTATCCAATTTAATGGATCCTTGCCATCAAACTTCCTCATATCGGCTTTTCTTGATTTTAGGAGCTCTATATTGAAACGATTGTAACTATGTAATTTGATATCTCCAAGTTTTGAAATTGCATCCTGCAATAACCCTCTGAGTCCTCTTTCTAACCCTGCAAGTCTGATTAAGATTGGATTCTTCAAGGAAGAGTTATGTCAAATCTC
The DNA here is from genome assembly GCA_000404065.3 of Pinus taeda. Lineage (NCBI taxonomy): Eukaryota > Viridiplantae > Streptophyta > Pinopsida > Pinales > Pinaceae > Pinus > Pinus taeda. The sequence goes on along the minus strand of APFE031259661.1, from coordinate 39,460 downwards.
CCATAATGACTTGATTATAGACTAGTTCAGTAGAGTGAACTTGTATGAAGTTTCACGTGTCACTCTTTCAACCTTTAGACCTGAAACCAATAAATAGAAAACTATAGTCTGTCCTCTTTCTGCAAATTCTTACGAAATTTCAATCTGATGATCAAAGCAAAAGCTATGACGATTTTCCCAATCTCACCTATTTGGGATGTAATTTGAAAGCCTGCAGAAAACATAAATATCTTGGATTGTGTCCACGAAAATATAATAAGAAAAGATCTAAAATATGGGCCCACGCTTCACCAAGTTTTTAGCTCAAATGGCTTTTAATTTTAGATTCTGAAACTTTGTAGAAAAATAATTATAGCGAAAATTCCACAATGACCTATTTGAGATGGAATTCTGAAGCTTGCAAAAACAATAACTTGCTCAGATCATATCTCTGAAAATATAGTGAGAAACGATCTGCAATTCAGACCCAAGGTTTAGCGAGATGTTGTCCCAAATGGGTTTTTTTTAGCTTTTGAAATGTCGTAGATAAAACATTATAGTGAGAACTCCACGATGGCCTGTTTCGAGTAATGAAACCCTAGAATCCAAAGCTCTGATGCCAAATGTTATGCAACCAACTCACAAAATAAAAGAAAATATAGATGAATGCCTTCAAAATTAACCTCTTCAAGGGGGAAACCTCCTTTACATTACACAAATGAACAATTCTTGGATGATACAAATGAAAATACCTCCTTTCTCTATATAGGAGTCTAAGGGTCATAATATAATTAGAGTGGACATAACAATAATAGTGTGATGGCACAATAATAACAATAGTGGGCTTCTATGGGGCATAATAATAACAATATGGGGACTGCATGGGCACAAAAATAAAATAAGGGGGTTGTACTAATAAAAATAAGGGGTTACACTAGTAGTATAGGGACCTAACAAAGGGTTTCTTACCAGTCCATACCTCTCGTGGAGACTTATCCTCCAATGCTGATGAAGGTGATCTATTAACTAGGTAACATGCAGTATCCACTGCCTCTGCCCAGAATTCCTATCCTAACCCGACACCACTGAGCACGCTTCTTTCCTTTTCCATCGACATCCTGTTCATTCTTTCTGCAACTTCAATTTTTTGAGGTGTGTATGGAGTAGTTTTCTGCTATGATATACCACACTTATTACAAAACTCTTCAAATTCATTCTTGCATAACTCTCCACCATTATCTATCCTCAACACCTTTATCTTCTTCTCTGTCTGGTTTTCCACCAGAGCCTGAATTTCTTTAAACCTGTCCAAGATTTCAGATTTCTTCTTGAGCAAATATATCCATGTATTCCTTGAGAAGTCATCTATAAATGATACATAACACACAAACTTACCCAGTGATGGAACTAACACAGGTCAAAACACATCACTGTGGACAAGCTCTAATATCCCTTTCACCCTCTTAGAACTAGAGGGGAAACTCACATGATTTTTCTTTCCATATACACAATGTTCAAATAAATTGAAATCCAGAGAGAAACTAGACATACCTTCTACCATACCATTACCATGGAGTATTCGAAGGCCCTTCTCTCCAATATGTCCAAGCCTTTGATGCCATAGCATGGTCTTTTCTTTAGAGACCACAAGGTTTTCTGCTCCACTTTCAAGAACCATAGAACTATTGCACCCATCAATAGAAGCTCTTATAGAGTTCCAAACCAAACTCCCTACATCAATACGATGCTCCTTGAACCATCTTGCAGGTATGTTCCTCAAACACCGTGTTTACACCTACATCATCCATATTTCTTACAGAAATCAAATTTCTATCCAATGCAGGAATATGCAGAACACTTAGAAGCGTTATAATCCTTCCACCTTGCAACTTCGGCTTGAATTTTCTACATCTGACGATTTTAGCCTTCCTATCATCCCCTAAGAAGACATCACCACCATAATATTTCTCATACTCGCAGAACCAATGCCTATGGGGAGTGAAATGAAAGGATGCACCTGAGTCAATCAACCATGCCTTGTGATCTACATGTGTACTCGAAGAAGAAGGTAAGTACAAATCCCCACCTTCGTCTGAGGAGGTTTTCACCTCTATAGAAGGAGCTTCATCAGATCCATTTCCTTTCTCAGGAGATTTAGATCTACAGTCCTTTTTGAAGTGCCCTTCATTTCCACATTTGCAGGACACCCTTACAGGTTTTCCATCTCCCTCTAGATTTAGATCTCCCACTCGAGGAATTATTTTTGTTTCTGTTCTAGGACCGTCCTCGTACAGAAAATGCATCACCATTCTGACCCTCCATATTTTTCCGTCTCATCTCCTCAAACAACAAGGATGAGACTATTTCATCAAACTACAAGGTAGTTGTGTTGCTACTTATTGCAACAACCAAAATATTCCATGAATCTGGCAGACAACACAACAAACTGATGCACTTATCTTCATTTGAAATTTTAATATCAACAAATAACAACTGGCTTACCACAGTATTAAAGGCGTTCAGATGCTCTATCATAGAGTCTCCATCCTTCATTCTCAAGTTATATTATTTTTTATGTAGGAACAATTTATTCACAAGAGACTTAGATTGGTACAAAGTCCCTAACTTTTCCCACAAAGCCTTCACCGAAGCTTCCCCCTGATACATTCAACAATAATGAATATGAGATACACAACCATATTGTGCTCTTTTCTTTTCGATCCAACTTCTTCCAGTCTTCATCGGACATGGCTGTCAGTTTAGTACCCATATCTACCATGATCCATTGGTGTTTATCCATCAATAGATCATCCATCTTGAGTTTCCACAACTCAAAACTCTGACTGTTAAATTTCTTTATCTTTATCTTTCCACTGCTCGCCATATTCTTTCACTAGAGGAATCTATCTTGCATATCTCCCATTGAATAGGGTCTACCACAGGCCTGACCAAAACCCCTCAGCAACAAAGGCATCCCCTTGAAGCCAAAACAACTTTGATACCAAATGTAGGTTTTAACCCTGTACATAAATTATCTGCAAACAAATTCTTAACAAGAAAATAAACAATGGCGAGAGCATAAAACATAAAAAAAATAAACAGAGATTTTCCCCTGGATCCCAAAACTGGGACTAACAGTTTGATTTTTCATTATATTCGTTTCAATTTTACACTACGTATATATATATACCGAAGCATCCATATAACCCAATCCATTAACCCTGGATTAGAACATAACCATAGTTCCCGTAACCGGATGTACACGATACCATGGGAAGAAAACCATCATGTCCAAAACCATGTGCAAAACCCATGAATAAAACCATAGGTAGGTTTGACCAGCTAATATAGGGTCCAATTTTTTTTTCGTGATGTATTGCCCGAGACACCATAGAGGGGGGCTACCACCACCCTTAAACCCCCCGATAGGGGGGGCTTCTGCCCCCCCATGACCCCCCCCATTATACCTGATGTAATGAAGGGGAGGGCTTATTGACCGCCCTCTTGCCCTTCAGCTTCGCACATGGGGCTAGTCATGGAAATAATATATAACACACCCATCATGACCATTTAGGAGCTAAGCAAACACCATGTAACCCAAATGTCATGAAGTGCCCCAAAACATGGTGCAAGTAATTTGGAGTAGCATGATATTAGTATCGATGATATTGGTTGGTGTCCCAAAGGGGGAGGCTATGGAGAGACCCAAGGTTTCATGATTCTATTTTCTGGTGCACCTTGGGACATTTCCCTTTTCTTGTTGCTTTGATATCATGGAACAACAAGAAGGAATGTGGTGATCATCTTGGTCATCTAATATGTATGTACTGTAAGAAAGTAGAGAGGAAGCCCCTTGAGTCTCTATATAGGGAGTGGTAGTTTCCTTTTTTCATATTATAGGGGGAAATGAAAAATGAGGTGCTTCTCTTTCTCTAGCTCTTGTGATTCTACTATAAAAAGTATTTCTCCTGAAGCTGAATAAGAAGCCCAACTAGCGAGCCTGTAAATTAGACACAAATTAAGGGCCATATAACATTTATTAGGTGCATGAATTTTATATTAAAACTATCATTATACACTTAATAATGCTAATTTTAGCTTTGACATGTTCATTAGGAAGGTTTAAAGATAATTGCATATTTGTGCCTAATAATATTTATTTTTGTAGAATATTGTGAGAATATTCAGATGATTATGAAGATTTGGAGGAGGAGATAATCTAGGGACTTGCTCCCTACTATAGGAGGATCAAGATTGGAAATAAATCAACATGATATTATGAAATTATTGCACAAAATTTGGAGCTCCAGTGATTGAGAAAATCTAGGGATGTGTTCCTTGTCTTTTAATGTAGATTCCTAGCGTTGGGAAACAAATCCACTATTTGAGGGATTTTGGAGGAGAAAGCTTCCTCATTTCAAGGAGAATGCTTCCTCATCATTTTTAATAAGTACCAATTCAAATTTTCCTCTAGAGGCAGGTACTTCTTAGTCTTCTTGTGAAGAAAACTTGTATTTTTGTAGCTCCACTTTCATTTCTAGCAAGGATGATTCAAATAATGAAGTTTGGTGCCATTTTTAGCTTCTAAAGCTTGTTATTCTTCATAGGAATCTGAGTATCCTTGGGCTTGGCCAGCCCAGGAGCCTCAGAGCCCTTTTCTATAATTTTCATTTCTTCTTTTCGCTTCTTATTCACATGCATCTCTTACTCTTGGTTTTCCTATTTCTGCATTTAATATTAATGCTTCTTTTGTTGTATGATTGGTTTAAATGATTGATGTAAGTTATTATTCATGTTATCCATAGAGACATGATAATGATTCATCCTTATAATATCTTTTAGAATTCATCTTCATCATTGAGCTACTTGGATTGGGTTACTAGTTCATGAATCTAGAATTTATGGAAGTCCTTGTAGCAAAATAGTAGTAATTTTCTGCTATTTTTTGGAACATGTTAATGAGCTTCATTTGGCTTTATTCCACTTGCATTATATCATAAAAAAATTCACCCCATTTCATTTTCTCTTGATTAGGTTAGGCGTTTGATAGGTTAACTAGCTCACTAGTTCTCGAATTTATAGATTTTAGACTAGTGATTTTCTGCTATTTTTTTAGCACATGTAAACAAGGGTATTTAGGAGTGATTCTACTTGGAATTGAAACCTAAGGCATCCTAATCATTAAAATTTTTTTCCCATCCCATTTTCATTTGATTTACTTGATCATTCGGTGAGTTATCTCCTCCTGTAGCAATTATGTCTTCTCTTGTAGTAAATTTGTCCCTTTTTGTAGCAAACCTATAACACGACTTTCCTTCATCAGTTTTGATATCCATTACAACCTTGACTTAGTCTAGATGAATAATGATCCCCAGCTATGATTTTATGATTAGGGGAAGCTCCTGAGCCACTCCAACCCTTCCTTTCATTCACTGCAAAAACAAAGTAGACATAATTTCTTTATCACAAGTATGATGCAAGTAGGTGACTGATTTACAAGCAAGTGTGAACTAGGTAGATGGAACATGAAATTATGATTGGTAGTTTGATGAATTATGCAAGATAAAATAACTTTATTTCTGCAAGTAGATTGACCTTTTTCCTTTCATGAATTGATTAGTTAGCATTTACAAGTTGAGCAAGTAGCATTTCCATTTCTTGCAAATAGAGTAACGATTACATTTTTGCTTTGATTCACTCTATTATTAGATCAACAAAATAATTATATGTTGCACAAATAGTGTTGATGCCTCTTAAGTTTGTAAGAACCTTGGGTTGATAATTCAAGTTGGTAGCCTTGAGAGTTGTGACATTCTTGTTGCAATACTGAGGATCATCACTTTTTGGTACCGTTGTCGGAGATGTGTCAAAATATGCATTGTTTTCTTCCCTAATTGATTAATTTCTTTTATTTTCTGAAAAAACAAAAAATATTTTCATTATGCATATTTCATTTCAAAACAAAAAATTGCATTGCATTAGCATTTTTATTCAAAAAAAAAAAATACTTCTCCAACACCAACCCACCCCTCCCCCCATTTGATCACGTGGTGCAGTAAGAGCCACATTACCATCCAATTTTGCAGGTAGAAGAAGAGGATGTGACATAAAAGGTAGAAGAAATGGATGAATATGATGATAATGAAGAAGATCCTCTTGAATTTCCCATTCAAGATATTGATCTCAGTGTGCATATGAAGAACCTCCCTCCATATTTCCTTCCCAACTTCCATGGTATGAGGTTAGAGGATCTAGAAACCTTTCTCTTTGAATTTGAATTTTTTTGTAGATCTTATAGTTACTTATTAAACACTCAGAAATTGAGATTGTTTCTAGCAAGATTGAAGGATAGAGATCTTAAATAGTTTATGAGTTTAGGGACTAATTGTTATAGACATATTTCTCTTTAAACCCTTTTCAGACTCGTTAAACATGTACCTAATGGTAAAGATAGGTTTCCCTGTAGGTTATGTGATTGGTCTATCACACCATTCACCTTTGTCTATCTGGGTGAAGCCAAAGAGGTGTTGGATAACCATCATGCTTCACCGCAGTGACTTCCATCTGGTTACAGGAGACTCTCCTTTTCATCATGCTAGGGACATGTAAACCAATTCAAGCATATTTTTTCGTTTTAAGTTTTTGTAAAAAAGAAACTGAAGCCAAGCATAGTTTTTTCATTTGAAGCCTGTGTAAACATGAAACTGAATCCAAGCATAGTTCCCCATGGTTAAAGCTTGTCTAAAAATGAACCCATTTTCAATTTTTAACCCTTGTGATTTCCATTTTGTCAGCCTTTTGAGCCTTGGTTGTTTTCATCTCATCAACCCAAAAAATTATATGTCAATGTATTAGGGCTCATCAACCCCTAAAAGAGTTGTTTCATACCCTAAAGGAACATAGTCATCTAAATACATCATTCCCCAAAAGTTCCATCTAAGAAACCATCTAGAAATTGCCTAAATTGAACCATACTAACCGCTCCACTGGCAAAGTGTGATGCATACTGAGTGGTACACTGCTAGGGTGCGATGCATACTATTTGGGCCTTCTATAGGGTGCGATGGGCGAGGATGAACAAATTTCCGGGACAATTTGTTAGTTGGTTGCTCATGGAATTTTCTAGAAACTTCTCTTGTGTCACTTGCCTCTCTGAATTCGCCCAAAGATGAATAAGGGATCTAGGAAATATCCAATCCCTTCTCTTGTGGAACCAATTGTAACAAGTGGAATGACACTAATCAAACCCCATAGATGACTCACACCCTTGCAAACATCTATAAATGGATCCCTCATCTAAGAGATCTGGAGGCTGGAATATTGTGAATTGCAAGGAAGTGCTGAAGTTTGTAATTGAGGAGAGAGCATTGTATCTTGTTGGTGTGATCTTGCTATTTCATGAGGTGAAGAAGGATTGAAGCTGGGAGGATGATGCTGGATCAGACAACTAGGTTGTAATTCTCCTTTCTATTAATAAAGCTCTTCAAGCTTTCTCCCATATGATTGTGGAATTGTGAATGTTATCATTTGTGAATGCTATCATTTGTTCATTATATATCTGATTATGTAATGTTTATGTTGTAATAGAACACGATGCTTTGATGGTTCTTTGTTGTTGTACTTGTGCAGGTACTATCCAAGCGTGTTAAATAAGGGGAGGAGTTGTAGGATTTGCAAAAGGGGAGAGAGATCAAGCAAGGGATCAAGCAGAAATTCTAGGTTGGTTCATTTATCTTTCTCTTATCTGTTACACATAGAAGAGATCATTGAACTGTTTTAAACTGTTGTTTCTAGGGTAGCTGCCAAACCTAGAGGGCTAGCATTCTTTAGGAATACTAGTTTTCCCAGAAACAAATTGGCGACCACAGTGGGAGATGAACATATGTTTGTTTGTTTTTATTGTTTGTTTTAAGTTCAATTTGATAAACTATAGACAGAGTCTGAAGTCAGCTAGGTAGCCTTCGAACTGCTCTTGCTCTGCAATTGCATAGTAGATGAATGCTGCTTCAGTAAATCTTTGGTTTAGTTTATGAATTAAACATTTGAATTGAAAGCACATTTAGATGCCCTTTTGGTAGCTCAGTAACCTCTCAAGACATCCCATCATACTTTGCTTATCATTTTTCATCAAAACACAACCTAATTCATTGAAAATAGCGCCACATTTGAGCCAAAACCCATTTCAGTTGTGCTCCCTGGACCATCGCATTGTCTTCTACTGTGACTCAGTATGCATAGTACCTCTCGAGTTTAGTAAGTGTTATGCATCTCAATTTGTGTGAAGCCTAGGTGCGATGATTGACTGAACTCTTTTTCCATATATAAATTGAGGGTTTTTGACCTGTTTTCAGTTTTGTTTGGTTGTTTTGCTGCAAATGAATAGTGCCTCTTTACTATAGCTTACTTTCATCACTTAGATCAGCCTAGATTACATTAGGATTAGTGAATGTTTTTGTGTATTTGTTCCTCATTTACAATCCTTTGTCAAAAAGTTGTTTTAGTCGATTTGTCGCTTTGATACAAAAAGTGTCGTAATTATCGTTTTGTGTCAAAAAGAGAAGTGTCATAAATTCTTCCTTCCCTTGATAATGGATTAAAGTTTTATTCATGTTTTTGATTTGATTTGTTTATATTCAAAGTGTCGAAAGTGTTTTTATTCAAAATTGAAAGTGTCATTTTGAGTCTTCCTTTCGCTTTTGAAGAAGAAATTGTCGAAAATGTCATTTTGAGTGAAATATTTCAGATCTTTGTTGCATTTAGTTTTCTTTTTTTGCATCTTTCACATTAAGGAAAGTGAAAACAAATACATGCATTTACATTTAGCATTTTTTGATTTGTGTGCGAAAAGATGATTTAGGGAAATGCACTAGTGTGTGCTCTTTGCTCTTTGCTTAAAATCATTGTTATCTTCTTACCCTAGTAGCTAGGATTTTCATTGCTCAAATAAACAAAGTTTGTTTATCATTGTAGATTGCATCTTAGGAATTTCAGATCATCATTACTCGGTGAACCATTGAAAGGAAAACTCTAAACAAGATCAAGTTTAAAATGAATTTCAATGAACCTAACAACGCTTTGGAACTTAACGCAACATATCTAGAGCTCTAGGCTAGTGACGTGTTCTAGCGTCATTAAAACTAGTAGCTATCATTCTCATTGAAGGTTGGGTGATTCCTCCTCCTTGATAGAACAAGTGCTAGCATGGACTTGTGCTCCCCGTACCATCACATATATATTGGGAGACCACAATAGGCTTAAATCCTTTATCCATAGGAAACTGAATTTGCTACCTAATTGATTGCAATGCACTGAACACAACATTCAGGAAGATTGACTGCCATACATAAGTCCTTAGTAATTTCTCTTTAATTTATCACCAAGGTGTATATTGCAATTTTCCGATTAGTTTGGTAATCCCTCTGTCTAGATTTTCCAGAGTAGTCACTTTCATTCCTTTTCGACTCTCTAAAAGAAAAGGTCCATCTAAGCACTTGTCCTTTCAAGCTCATTAAAAATTGAAGGCGGCTAGAGTCATCTTTAGCTTTTTCTCCACTCTTTAAAACTGAAAAAGAAAATTTATGTCCAAGCATTGTCAAAATTAATTGACGACAAATAACATCCCTTTTCCTTAGTTGATCTTAGGTTGGAACATATGGCGACAAATCCGGAGTCCACCGGTCAAGGAATCCCTTTTGATGGAAATCCTAGTCCTTTTCCTTCTTTCAGAAATATTGGTGCTCCTTATATGGCTACATTGTCCCTTCCCGGATTTACCATTGGCTTGCTAGTATGGTTGTTTTCAACCTCCTTGGTTCAAAATGTCATGATTTCTCTGTAATCGAGTACACCTCCAACTGGACAAAATCAATCTCCAGTTGATCCTAAAGTTGTACCTTTTCCTTCTACCTCATTTGTTTCTCCCTCCCCCTCTTCCTCTTCGCTTGGTGAAAGTATTGGTACTAGTAACCAGGTGGCTAAGAAGAAGAAGAAAGGGAAGAAGAAGAAGAAGAAGCCAATTCAGCAAGGGGGCAATCAAGAAACCATTTCTCTGGATGCAACATCTAATGAAAATCCATCCATTAAGCCTCACAAAGTCAAATATCCATGCAAGCTTTGTGTGGGAGACCATCTTCTTCGAAATTGCCTGATATTCCTCAGATCTTAGAAGAATGGTCTTCACGTTCACATCATTCCGTGTCATCAACCTATGGGGATCATGTTGGTGACACACCATCAACTAGTGATAGTAAAGTTCATGGAAAGAAAGGAAAAGTTAAGTTTCCATGTAGGTTATGTGAAGGGAATCACCCCATTCACCTTTGTTCCTATCTGGATGAAGCCAAGAAAGTGTTGGATAACTGTCCTGCTTCACCGCAACGACTTCCATCTAGTTACAGGAAAATCTCCCTAAATCCTTCACTAGTTGATAAACTGACTGACCAAAATCAACAGTCGGTCAAAACCACTCTCTCTGGAAGTGAATCCAATGAGTCTATACTCGACCCAAACCAACAAGTCGAGTCTAAAGTTGACCTGATTTCACCTTCAGCAAATCGTACCTTTTCTAAAGAGAGTGAAAATGATACTGCTCAAGTTCTTTTTGTTACTTCGGATTCTAACGAGCTTGGGGGAAATCCACATATTCCATCAAGACAGGAGGAAAATCCTCTAGTTCTCATAACTCAAGGGGTTAATTCTCCCGTTTCTACGGTACCCCCTCCAAGTAGTCTAGTCACTTCCTTTGATTGGAATCGACTGGCAGGATCCCACCTTCCTTCTTATATGCCTTTCTAGATCATAGTACAAGTTTGTAAAATGATTGTATTTGGAACTATTATAGATGAAGGTGCATCAATGAGTATCTTTTTCTTAACTACTTGGCAAGCGCTTGGTTCACCACTACTTGTGCCTGTTACATAGAATCTGCTGGGCTTTAACAAAGAAACAAGTTGACCGTTAGGAATCCTTCCTAAGTTACCTATTACTTTGGGAGGGAAAACCATTTATCTAAACGTGATGGTATTCCTAGGGCCTTTATATTACAATTTAATTCTTGGGCGTGACTATGTTTATAACATGGGAGCTATTGTTTCAACACTCTTTCGAGTTATTTGTTTCGCGCATGAAGGCAAAATTGTGACTATTGACCAGCTTTCATTTCCTGGTCCAAATATATCTCCTAGTCAACCATCATCCATAAATGGTCCATTTATACCAATGGTATCGTCCCCACCATGGTTAATTATGTGGCAACCTGTTCCATACCTACATCGACTCACGATCAATTCAGTGATGTTGTACATTATGTATTGGGGGTATTGGAACCAGATCTCTCCTTCATGACCACTTATGAGTTCTAAATAAAGGTCTCTGAGGATAGTTCATTGTCTTGTGTCAACCTCATTAAAAAATGAAACCAAGGGTCTCCGAGGATAGTTCCTAGTCTTGTGTCAACCTCATTGAAAACTAAACCCAAAGAGTCTGAGGATAGTTCGTTGTCTTGGGTCAACCTCGTTAAAAAATGAAACCAAAGAGTTCGAGGATAGTTCATTGTCTTGTGTCAGCCTCGTTAAAAAATGAAACCAAGGGTCTCCGAGGATAGTTCGTTGTCTTGTGTCATCCTCGTTAAAAAATGAAATCAAGGAATTCGAGGATAGTTCCTTGTCTTGTGTCAACCTCGTTAGAAAATGAAACCAAGGAGTATGAGAATAGTTCTTTTACTGTGTCAACTTCATTAAAAACATGAAACAACTCTTACTAGCACAATTCCTAGTCTTGTGTCAAACTCTTTAAAAATGAAACAAGGTCCCAAGTTCCAAGTCAAGTCTTTCACTTGATCTCGTATAAGAACCTTCATTCCATCCACTTGATGGCCATGAGTAGTCTAATTAGGTGAATTTAATGAAGCTTGGGGGGCATGTACCTAAAGGTAAATATAGGTTTCCCTGTAGGTTATGTGATTGGCCTATCACACCATTCACCTTTGTCTATCTGGGTGAAGCCAAAGAGGTGTTGGATAACCATCTTGCTTCACCGCAGTGACTTCCATCTGGTTACATGAGACTCTCCTTTTCATCATTCTGGGGACATGTAAACCAATTCAAGCATATTTTTTCATTTTAAGCTTATGTAAAAAAAACTAAAGCCAAGCATAGTTTGTTCATTTCAAGCTTGTGTAAACATGAAACCAAATCCAAGCATAGTTCCCCATGGTTCAAGCTTGTCTAAAAATGAACCCATTTTCATTTTTTAACCCTTGTGATTGCCATTCTGTTAGCATTTTGAGCCTTGGTTGTTTTCATCTCATCACCACCATCTCTTTGGCCGATCATACGCTTTCACTTGGTTGTTTTACCCGTTTTGAGGAACAGTTGTAATGAGTGGTCTTATTAGCCATCCTCTTCACATAAATCAACATGTTTTGAAATGTTCCAACATCACCAGAACAAGTTGCTACCCTAGACACCACTCGTTCCTCAAAATAGAGTCCTCTTTAAACTCTTTAAACATGAAAAGATAGTCGAGCGCTTGTCTTTTCTAGCTCGTTAAAGTATTGGAAACGTCATCCCTCTTGTATTATTTTATCCTTTTTCGGACCTGAGGGATTACTTTACAAAAAAGAACCTATAGAGTTTTCTTTTTGTCCCTTTTCAAGCTCTCTAAACAAGAAAAGGACCGAATTATCCTTGTCGTTAAACTCGTTAAAACAATAGCAACAAACTTGTCCATCTAGACGAGACCGAGTTTCACTGTCGCTAGACTCGTTAAAATATTAAATAGCGACAGGTTTGCTTGAAGGGTGAATTATAGAACAAGCATATGTTATCCTCCTCAAGCTTGACAAAATTAAAGAGGTACTGGTCAGTAATGACTGAAGAAAAAGGGAAAAAACTTGAAGAATTTATGGTAGCAAGTCGCTCTTGAACATGACACTTTCACTTCATCTCCATTATTGAGTTGGGTTGGGTTATTCCGTTCATCTGTCATCACACCGTTGGTATTTCATACCATACATCTTTTGAGGTTAACACTACCAATTCATCTCAGTGTTGCCAACATGTTCAAGAGAAGTCATTCAGTTGAGAAATCACCATCTAGTTAATGTCACATACACTGCAATACCTCCTACCTTCATTTTTTCATGACCACCATTCCTAAACCTTGTGTCGTCAGTTCATTTTCAACTCTAGAAATCATTTGCTTCGTTTCATGTCGTAGATGTGGGATACATCAAGGCCCTCCTACGATTAGTCACTTCTTGTCGAAATCAGCTCATTATCCAAGAAGTTGACTTAGAAACAACCCTTTCAGTGCTTTGAAGCTTTGCATACATCAATGACAAGTTTCTCACTTCCGGCGACAGGTTGACATCAATGGCCTTCGACCGAAAGATTTTGTGTGGTGTTCGACATTGGATCATGTATTCACACCACGTGGATTGTAGTGTAGTACCTTGAGGATCATTATCATTATTGGTGATCCCTCTCACATCTGTTAACAACTCACATCATTGGTTGGTAATCAGGCGATGTATTTCCATGTTCGACTTTAGAACATCTATTCACATGGTTTGACTTGTACATCGGGCGAAGATTGAACAAGTTTGAAGACCCCGGATCTAGTTTCAATCATCCAGGCTGCGATATATTCAAGGATATAAAAACATCAAATGTACAAAATCTCTACACAAATGGTCATCCTAATCATGGATTGCGACTCTATATCTGTAGAATCACGAGTCTGTATCTGTAGATGACTATCTAATCTATGTACATGAAATGAAATTTATAAAGCTGAGCATGGGAATGCCTCCCTCAGCTAGATCACGAAAATCATATTATGATGTTGTATTATATTGTAACTTACGTAGGTCACCTTCCAATTTGAAACTTCGGATCCTCATGATAAAGCATTTCACCCGACATGAATATTTATGTCCTCATGCTTTAGGGGGAAATTGTTATAGACATATTTGGGCACATCAACCCCAAAAATTATATGTCTATGTATTAGGGCTCATCAACCCCTAAAAGAGTTGTTTCATACCCTAAAGGAACATAGTCATCTGAATACATCATTCCCCAAAAGTTCCATCGGAGAAACCATCGAGAAATTGCCTAAATTGAACCATACTGAGTGCTCCACTAGCAAAGTATGATGCATACTGAGTGGTACACTGCCAGGGTGTGATGCATACTATTTGGGCCTTTTATAGGGTGTGATGGGTGAGGATGGACAAATGTCCAGGACAATTTGTTAGTTGGTTGCTCATGGAATCTTCTAGAAACTTCTTCTATGCCACTTGCCTCTTTGAATTCGCCCAAAGATGAATAAGGGATCTAGGAAATCTCCAATCCCTTCTCTTGTGGAACCAATTGTAACAAGTGGAATGACACTAATCAAACCCCATAGATGACTCACACCCTTGCAAACATCTATAAATGGATCCCTCACCCAAGAGATCTGGAGGCTAGAATATTGTGAATTGTAAGGAAATGCTGATAATTTGTAATTGAGGAGAGAGCATTGTATTCTTGTTGGTGTGATCTTGCTATTTCATGAGGTGAAGAAGGATTGAAGCTAGGAGGATGATGCTAGATCAGATAACTGGGTTGTAATTCTCCTTTCTATTAATAAAGCTCTTCAAGTTTTCTCCCATATGATTGTGCAATTGTGAATGTTATCATTTGTGAATGTTATCATTTGTTCATTATATATCTGATTCTGTAATGTTTATGTTGTAATAGATCACAATGCTTTGATGGTTCTTTGTTGTTGTACTTGTGCAGGAACTCTCCAAGCGTGTTAAGTATGAGGAGGAGTAGCATGATCTACCAAAGGGGAGAGAGATCAAGCGGAAGTTCCAGGTTGGTTCTATTATATTTTTCTTATCTGTTACACATAGAAGAAATCATTGAACTGATTTAAACTGTTGTTTCTAGGGTAGCTGCCAAACCTAGAGGGCTAGCATTCTTTAGAAATACTAGTTTTCCCAGAAACACTAATTCAATAAGATCATGGAATAATATGCAAAAGATATTTCTAGAAAAATATAAAGATCATGATCTTAAAGAAGAAATATTTAGAATGAATAAAAAAGAAGATGAGATACTTGAGTATCTAATAGAGAGGTTCATGTATAATGTTAAGAGGGAAAAATTACATCATTTAGGATCTGACACACTAAAAACCCTCTTACTTAGAACAATTAGGGATGAGTGGATTGATCTCCTTGATATTATGAGTAGAGGTGATGTATACCAATTATAATTTGAAGAAATTTTTGAAACATGCAAGAACATATCAGGAAGAAGGGCAAGAGTAAGTAAATCAACATCAAGATTGGTAAGTCAAGCTACACTTGGAAATTTGTTTCATGACTTTAAAACAGAAAGTCTTAAAAATCTAAGAGACCAAGTAGAAATGTTAAGAATGCAAGATGAGGAAAAAGAAGATGTTGATATTTGTGTTGTCCATGTAGAATCACATGCTGTTATTTCCCATCATTACCAATGTTTAAGGAAGTTTACCAAGAGGACAATGGAGCAAGTCAATCACCAAAGAAACTATGCTATGTAGCTCCAAGAGGACCATGGAAGCCTAATCAACCTAGTATTATGCAAGAACTTAATTCAGAATTTCAAGGTTATGCACATCCATCTCAAAGTAATTGGAAAAAACCCTTTCCTTGGCAACCTTGGCCAGCTCAACCCCAAAACCAATCTTGGAAACAAGGTTGGAAAGAACCTTATGGGAGAAATCCACAATATCCTTAATATTTCCCTCAATATCCTCCATACTCAACTCCATGTTATCCCTACCATGCACCTACAACTGCAATTAGACCACAACCCCAACCACATCCATCTCAAAGACCCACTCCCACTCAACTACCTATACTACCATTTCCAAACCCACACAAGGAAGTAGATCAACCCACTTACAATGCTCAGGTACAACACTTCCTAACATCTCCTCTTGATCTTATTGGTATTCATCTTAGCTTAGGAAGAGTATTTCAAAAAATAGATTCTCTTAATGCCATTGAAGGACAACATGCAGAAAAAGAAGATTCAAATGAGAAGACCAAAGAATCATGGGCTGCACTTGATGAGGAGAAAACATCAGAATCAAAGATTGAGAAAGTTCCCTCATTTTACCATCAGATCCTCCATGTGTCCAAGAGAATAATTTGCAAAAAGAGGAAGATTTGGATGTCATGGTAGAAGATGACATGAAGAATGATCTAGATGAGAAAACAAACCAAAGGCATCAAATCTATATTGAGGTCTGGTTCTAGAAAATCAATAAGATGGAGCATCACTCTCTTCTTTAATTGTGCTTCATATTGTCAAAGTCAAAGCATTTGGTCTCTAAAATTCAGGTACATGTCAAAGCATATATTTGAAGCCTACGAATCAGTTTTTCTGTCATCTTGATGCACACATGGCTCCATTGGAAGTATTCCTATACTTGAAAGAGATTTAGTTTTTTCCAAGTAGAGCAGGGAAAAAAAAAATCTCAGGTGAAAACCTCATTTGAGGCACCTGAGGTTGACACATTGATTGAAAACCTCCATGACATAGTCAATGGGTTGGAAAAAATAGAAAAAAATAGAAAAATAAAGGATCCTAGGTGAAAACCTCCTTTGGGGCACCTAGGAAAACCTAATAGAAAAATGAAAAGAAAAAAATTCTTTGCTCCATGTATCTTTCTTTGATGAATGTAGGTTCTCTCCAACCTTTGCAAGAAACAAGAACACTTTAGCACCAAAAGGAAAAAAAATGATCAAAAATCTAGTCAAATAATGTCAAATTTGGGCTTTCTCCTCCTTTGTCTAGATGCTCCAATAGGACCAAGGCCATGCCAATCCATCACTGTCATCTATTTCCACCATCCACCCATCATTACCAAGATTTTCCCATTCATTTTCCTCGCTGTCCTAAAATTCTACAAGGGGGCTTTGTTTTGCTACAGGAGGCCAAAATGCATGGAGATTTTTTTTTTTTATCATCACTTGAAAATTGTGCATCGATTTATTGAGATTTTCATGGGGAGATTCATATAGATGATGGTAACATGCTCAAGCAATTTTAGCAAATTTCAGTCCACGCTTTTCAAGAAATTGGCCTCCATTACCTACAACCAATTTTTAATATTATCGATATTCATGCTTCCATTGGTCAATATTATTTATGGGGCAGTGCATAAGGATGATGGAAACATTCTCAATTTTTTTTAGGTCAATCTAGTCTACCATTTGAGAGATATGGATAAAACAATTCTACTACAGGAGGTTGTCCTAAAATGCTACAGGAGGGACCAAAATTGCTACAAGAGGCAGATCTGATTTGAGAAAGAGGCGAAAAGGTCATGTATTCTTTAGGAAATGTTGATATAGGTCCAGCATAGCCTCATCATTCATTTTACACACTACTTGACCTTTTCTCCACTCTCATTTCATCCCTGTCCATGAAAAATCTCCATTTTCACCCCTTCTTTCATTACTTTCACCACAACCAAGGTTTTTGATCCTTGTCCATAGATTGATCATGAATTACCAATGTTTTTGGAAGCATTATCTGAAGGATATTGTTGTCATAGAATGGTTTCTGTGAGTGCTATAGGAAGAACTGCATTCATGTAGCAGTATGCAATTACCTTATGAAACCACAATTGATAGCACTAGAATGAGGAACCAATAATCTTGAAGATATTGGAGAGTTATTTCCTCAATTTTGTGAAGCTACAGGACCTCTATAGATTACTGCAAGATCGATGTTCATCTCCAACAACGACCTCTAATCCATGGTGGAACCTATATTTTGATCACATGGAACTTCAATCAGCAATGAGAAGATTCCATCCAATGAAAAATGATTGATGAAAGTGTCATTTTGTACCTCAAATTTAATTCCAACAACTTCATAAATGTTCCAACATCCTCATGCAAGCATCAAGTCAATCGTCAACTATAACACTCACATCATGAGCATCTCAGTAGCAACATTTTAGCTAGGGAGGTGAAGGATTAAAAAAAAAAAAAAAAAACTGAGAAGACCTTTAGATTCAAAGCTATTAGCAATAGGATCTCCAACAGATTATCACATGCATCTCTAGGATCATCAGTAACAACTTTAGAACCACCAAAGGCAGCTTCAACAGTCATATCAGCAACCTCAATATCACCTGCAAAAACACATCAAGGGTAAGGCTCAGGGATGCAATCCTCTAAATCTTTCCTATGAACTTATTTTAGCTTGAAAACCTTCCAAGTGTATGAAGGAAAAGGATTTTTTATATCCAAAATGAGTAGTAGAGCAACCTCGGCCTTATCTAGCAAATAAATTCACCTTTCTACCAACACACCCACATGTGTGGGAGAGGAACACGACAAAAGTGAAGAGGACTTGAGAAAGTGGGTTGTAATCATTTAGTAGTGATGGAGGACAAGGAGTGTGAAGGGATAAGTGAGGGCCAACTCAGTGAACTCAGAGCACTTTGACTTTATTTGCATGCAATGAAAAAAGAGAGACAAAATTTGAAAAAGAAAAATAATGAAAAAATCAATAAAACATAATAAATATTAAAAAAAGGTGGACCCACCACCTCTTGGCATGCAAGGAGTAATTGCTATAGGATTCAGGTTGTTTTTTACAAGGGAAAACAAAACTGCTACAGGAAGAACAAATTTGCTATAGGAAGGACGAATATGCTACAGGAAGGACAAATTTGCTACAGGAAAGAACAATTTTCTACAGGAAGCTATCAGAGTGCTACAGGAAGGAAAATTTCGCCAAAACAACCACTAGAGACTTGGGAAGCAAGGAAATATACAAAGGAAAAGTAAGTAAAAATTCCTTTTCTCCAACATTTGGCATAAGGATTCCAAAAGCACCTCAATCATCAAGAAAAAGTACTCTGCAAATTCACAGTTTGGATTCTAGTAAGAGAAAACAATTGGATTGGTTGAGAATTTGCCTAAGAATATGGTGCGTTGAATAGGGAAAGGGTGCATCTTGTAATTTTTCTTTTCTCAACCTTGAAACAAGAATGCCAAAAGTTCTTTTGTTACAACAACCTCCACTGCACAGGAACCTACAAGGTCTGCAAACAGTGCTACAGGAAAGTCATAGGTTGCTACAAGAAGCTTGGTAGTAAACAACATTTCCCTCAAACCCTATGAAGGTGGAAAGTATAATGAAGAAAAAGGGGAAGTTACATCTGCATCAGTATGGGATATCATGAAATTCATCTGAGGCATACGAGAAAAACAACAATGTAAGAAGATGGATAGGTTTATGAGAGGATGAGCAATAGTTTCAACAGGGGGTATGATGAGCCTCTAAATTAGACACAAATTACGGCCCATATAACCTTTATTAGGCACATGAAGGCTATAATAAACCTCTCCTTCTACACTTAATCATGTTTTTCTTAGATTTAATATGTTAATTAGGAAGGTTTAAAGATAATTGCATATTTATGCCTAATATTATTTATTTTTGTAGAATATTGTGAGAATATTGGGCAGATTATGAATATTTGTAGGAGGAGATAATATAGATACTTTATCCCTACTATAGGAGTATCAATATTGGAAAATAAAAGAAAAGGATATTATGAAATTATTGCACAAATTTTGGAGCTCCGTTGATTGAGAAAATCTAGGGATGTGTTCCCTGTCATTTAATGCAGATTCCTAGTGTTGGGAACTAGATCCTCTATTTGAGGTATTTTGGAGAGGGAAGAATTCCTCCTTTGAAGGAGAATGCTTCCTCATCATTTTTTATAAGTACCAATTCAAATTTTCCCCTAGAGACAGGTATTTCTTAGTCTTCTTGTGGAGAAAATTTGTATTTTTGTAGCTCCACTTTCATTTCTAGCAGGATGTACCTGGATTGATTCAAATAATGAAGTTTGGTGCCATTTTTAGCTTCTAAATTTTGGTATTATTCATAGGAATCTAATTTTCCTTGGGCTTGGCCAGCCTAGGAGCCTCAGATCCCTTTTGTATAATTTTCATTTCTTCTTTTCATTTCTTATTCACATGCATCTCTTACTCTTGGTTTCCCTATTTCTGCATTTAGTATTGATGCTTCTTTTGCTATAGGATTGGTTTAAATGATTGATGTAAGTTATTTTTCAGGTTAATCACAGAGACACAAGCACGATGCATCCTTAAAATACCTTTGAAAAATCATCTTCATCATTGAGCTACTTGGATTGGGTTACTAGTTCATGAATCTAGAATTTTTAGAAGTCCTTGTAGAAAAATAGTAGTAATTTTCTAATATTTTTTAGAAAATGTTAATGAGATTTATTTGAGTTTATTTGACTTTCATTAGATCATACAAACATTCATGTTAATAAAATTTTTTTACCCCATTTCCTTTTCACTTGATTAGGTTAGGCATTTGATAGGTTAACTAGCTCACTAGTTATCAAATTTCCATATTTTAGACTAGTAATTTTTTGCTATTTTTTAGCACGTGTGAACAAGGGTATTTTGGAGTGATCCCACTTGGAATGGAGACCTAAGATATCCTAATAAAAAAAAAAAATCCCATAAATTTTCATTTTATTTACTGGTTATTCAGTGAGTTATCTCCTCTTGTAGAAATTATGTCTTCTCCTGTAGCAAATCCATCCCTTCCTGTAGCAAACTTGTAATACCACTTTCCTTCATTAGTTTTGATCCCTTTTACAATTACGACTTAGTATAGATGAATAATGACCCCCAACTACGATTTTATGATCAAGGGAAGCTCCTAAGCCACTCCAAACCTTCCTTTTATTCACTGCAAAAACATAGTAAACAATTTCTTTATCACAAGTATGATGCAAGTAGGTTACTGATTTCCAAGAAAGTGTGAACTAGGTAGATGGTGCATGCAATTATGATTGGTATTTTGATGAATTATGCAAGATGAAATAACTTTCTTTCTGCAAGTAAATTAACCTTTTTCCATTCATGAATTTATTAGTTAGCATTTACAAGTTGAACAAGTAGCAGTTCCATTTCTTGCAAATAGAGTAACGATTCCATTTTTTCTTTGATTCACTCTGTAGAAAATCTACTAGTAGGTTAACCCGATAAGGAAATATAAATCAAAGAAGAATAATGTAACCTACTTATACTATCAATTTGCAGAAGCTCAAAGATCAAGCTGAACAATATAACTAGAAGAAGAAGAATCAATGCACAATACACATGAAAATACTTTGGGGAAAGCCTCAACTAAAATCCCCACACTATTGTATTATCATATAGGTGGAAATACATAGGAATTATACAAAGCCTTAGCTCTCACAGCTAGCCAGCTTTTAGTACAATCTCACAGATGCTCACAGGCAATCTTGGCTTCTCTCCAGCCTTCCTCTGTGCCCTCCAAGCTCCTATTTCCTTGTGCTGTTCCTTGTGGAGGATCTTCACCTCATCATGTGGATGATCTCCGACCAAGTGGATGATTAAGCCTCCAAAACTGCGCAATCTTCAAGGATGATACCTTGACTGCATGCATAAGTTTTCTCTGTAATAAAACACATGCAATTGATAGTACACTATCCTTGAATTTAATCTCAACTATGTCTTTCTCAGAATAGACATGCATGAGTTTTAGATGAGGGAATCCTCAATTAATTGGAGTAGCACTAGTTGAGTGCATGCATGCATCAACTGACTGTTAAATCTCTACTAGTTCCTTAAACAGTTTGGAACTAATTTAACTAGACTTAACTCAGTAAACTGAGTTAACTAATTACAACTCAAATATAGCTCAATCTCATCTCCTTAATTTAAGGGATAATTGTTGCATGACTTTAAAAAGACTTCTAACTTGATTTCTCCAACTAATTAATTCAAAAGGAATTAATTAATTATTTCCAAGTAGCTGTTAAGACTAAATTCGATTTTAGTTCACAATTTAATTCAAGGACAAATTAAATTGGAATATTCTTGTTTCCATATTTCAACATTCCCTCTCAATAAGAAAGGGATTATCTGCCACCCCGATCCTGTCTCTATGGAACTCGAATTTACACTTTGACAATGCCTTTGTCAAAATTTCAACATCTTTCTCCTCTGTTGAAATATACTACAACAACTTGATCCTCTTGACCTATGAAAAGCCACGGGCAACAAATCTTGCCTTATGATTCTCCACACTACCATCAGCAACTTTCTTTACCTTGTAAAGCCAACGGGAACTCACAACTGACTTGTTCTTTGGTCTCAGAACCACGTCCCAAACATTGTTACGAACTATGGAGTCATACTCCTCCACCATAGCATCAATCCAAATCAACTGTTGCACTACTTCTTCAAAGGAAGATGGCTCGGTCTCAACACATTCCCCAGCAAGGGCCATGTATATAGTGTACCTCTCAGGTTACCTCCTATGTCTGCGGTGAGAAGATGGTGCTCCCACATTCTCTCTCTCATCCTTCAACAATCTGTCAGCTTCCCTTATGCACTTTCGTCCATCTCTAGAAGACTTTGCTTGAGTGGATGACTTCACTCCTGGAACTTCTGCATGTGGCTGCTCTGTATCAGTTTGAGGCTTCTCCTCCTTAGGAACCAATAGTTCCTCCACAACCTATAGTTGGAGCTCCCTCTCAAGGGAAACTTGCATGGCCTTCTGCTCATCAAACTTGAGATCTCTACAAACCACTATCCTCAGACTGGTAGGTAGGTACACCCAATAGTTGTGAGGTGTATCAGTGTACCCCACAAGTATCCCCAACTCTGCTGTCGGCTCAAGCTTCTTCCGTGCATCCTTTGTCACATGGAAATATACCGATGAGCCAAATATCTTGAAGTGACCCACATCTAGTCTCTTACCAGAGAAAGCTTCCTTTGGTGTCTTCATCCCACATATGTGATGCGAGATTCTATTATGCAAATAGACCATTGTGTTGCATGCATCGGCCCACAAGTGAAGTGGTAGGCCTTGGTCATGCAACATTGCCCATGCTACCCCTACAATAGTTTTGTTCTTCCTCTCGGCCACCCCATTTTGCTCTAGGTTATGAGGTTCAGTCAACTTTGGTTTAATTCCTTTCGCTGCACATAATTCCTTAAACTCTTGAGAGACATATTCTCCACCGTTGTCGCTTCTCAAGGTCTTGATATTATTCACTGACTCTTTCTCGACCAAAGATTTGAACTCACAAAACTTTTTGAAGGTTTGGTCCTTCTTCTGCATGAAATAAATCCAACATTTATGAGAATAGTCATCAATGAAAATCAAATAATACATTTGCTTCACTGTGGATGCCATCGAGAGTGATCCACACACATCAGTATGAACTCGCTCTAATATAGCCTCTGCTCGACTGTCTTAATCATGAAAGGAATACTTGGTGTACTTTCCTAAGGTACAACCTTTGCATGTATCAACTTGCTCAAGTTTACCTTTGGGAAGTCCTGTAGATATCTGCTGCATTATCTTCAAAGCCCCATGATGCAAATGGCCCAACTGCCTATGCCACAACTCACCAATGTCTTTTCTTTGCACCAATTCTGCTTTCGTACTCAATGCTGCACAATCATCTACCTCTAGTTTATAGAGATTCTTCACCCGAATCCCTATCCTCTTGGTCTAACCCATGGATATGTGTCTTAGGAACGCCTTTCCTTTACTGAAGACAACATCGTAGCCTTTGTCCTCCAACATCGCAATCGATACCAAGTTCTTCTTCAGTCCAGGCACATACTTCACATCTGTCAAGGTGAGAGGAGCTCCATGCTCCCTCTGAAAAGCAACCGTGCCCACTCCTGAAACACTATACCTTCTATCGTCACCCATCTCTATATGCATCTTTAGGTCTTTCTCCTCCAAGGCATTGAACAAACTTTTATCACCAGTCATGTGGAATGAGGCTCCATTGTCAAGATACCAAACACAACCCATCATTGATGACACCATGCATGCGATGAGCGTAAAGTCCATTTCTAATTGAGAGGATAATGCCTCACCTTCCAATCCTTCCGAGGATCCCTTCTTGGACTTCTTCGATGGGAAATTAGTCGCATAATGTCCCATATCGTGACAATTAAAGCATCTCACTTTAGACATGTCACCCTTCTTCCCTCCATGAGAAAAATTCGATTTGGAATGGGAAGCCTTCCCATTCAATTTCCTTGCCTTACTTTCTAAGGCCAGATTTTCTTCATCATCATTCTTGGATGAAGAACCATCTCATGTGCTGCTCCTGATCTCCTCCTGCATAAGATCCGACCACAGTCGTTCTCAATCTGACAGTTTCTCCCTTCAATTCACAGAGTCCTGGTAGCTATTCTAACACTTTGGAAGGCCAAGGAGAGGGATGCTCACCATATCATCGTCGACAATAGTTATTCCCGCACTGCCAAGCTCATCTCTATAGGTGGTGAGCTTTTTTAGTTATGTGGAAATAGTATCACCCTTCTCCATCTTGATTGTTTGAAGATTATCCTTGAGCACTAATTTCCTCTGGTCATTACTGTTCTAGTAGAGGTCCTTTAATGTCTTCGACATTGAAAATGGAGTATCCTTCCCATGGAGACTCGAGACAATATGGTCTCGAACTCCCTCAAGGATGATCCATTTTGCCTTCGCCACACACCTCTTCCAATCAGCCAACTCTTATGCATTAATTGAAGCTAGCTTTGGGATTTCTTGATCAATGAATTCCTTCAAGCCATTGTCTTCTAATACAACCTCCATTCTATCTTTCCATGCTATGTAATTCGAGCTACCTTCGAAGGCATACTCGAGTCTCAAGCCATAGAATGCCATTGGGAAACCTTGAAGTATGATATGAATTCGATTTTCACCTGCAACCCTGATCTTCAAACTTCAAATTCTCTTTTCAGTATACTATTCACAGCTCTGATACCATGTAAAGATTTCTACAATCTAGCTCTGATACCATGTAGAGAATCTTATGGTAGGTTAACTTGATAATATAATATAAATCAAAGCATAATACTATAACCTACTTCTACTATCAATTTTTGGAAGCTTAAAGATCGAGCCGAACAATATAACCAGAAGAAGAAGAATCAAAATACACATGAAAATACTTTGGGGAAAGCCTCAGCTAAAAACCCCACAGTGTTGTATTATCATATAGGTGGAAATACATAGGAATTACACAAAACCTTAGTTATCACAGCTATCCAGCTCTTAGTACAATCCTCATAGATGCTCACAGGCAATCTTGGCTTCTCTCCAGCATTCCTCTTTGCCCTCCAAGCTCCTTTTTCGTTGCGATGTTCCTTGTGGATGATCTTCACCTCATCGAGTGGATGATCTCCTACCAAGTGGATGATCAAGCCTCCAAAAATGCGCAATATTAAAGGATGATGCCTTGACTACATGCATGAGTTTTCTTTATAACAAAACACATGCAACTGATAGTACACTATCCTTGACTTAAATCTCAACTGGTTCTTTCTCAGAATAGACATGCATGAGTTTCTGATAAGGGAATCTTCAGTTAACTGGAGTAGCACATGTGAGTGCATGCATGCATCAACTGACTCCTAACTCTCTATTAGTTCCTTAAACAGTTTGGAACTAATTTAACTGGACTTAACTCAGTAAACTGAGTTAACTAATTACAACTGAAATATAACTCAATCTCATCTCCTTAATTTAAGGGATAACTGTTGGATGACTTCAGAAAGACTTCTAACTTGAATTTCTCCAACTTATTAATTCAAAATGAATTAAGTAATTATTTCCAAGTAGATGTTAAGACTAAACTTGATTTTAATTCACAATTTAATTCAAGGACAAATTAAATTGGAATATTCTTGTTACCATATTTCAACACATTCCATTACATCAGATAAAAAAAAGGACACATTGCATGCTACACATATAGTGTCAATGCCTCTTATGTTTGTATGAACCGCGGGTTGATAATTAAAGTTGGTAGCCTTGGGAGTTGCAACATTCTTGTTGCAATATTGGGGCTTATCACCAATGTTTGTTGGTTTCCCCACACTAGGGTTTCCAGGGTATATTTGTGTTATTCTTTGTTGCATGTGGATGGTTTTGTGTATTTTTCTTATGTTGTTTATTCAGTGTGAAGTGGGATTAATTGTAAGACAAACTCTATTGAATTGATATTATTGATTAATTAATTTCTCCTTATCATTAGTGCTATTGTTGAAACAAGAATCTTAAATGCTCCCTCGACATTTTTGTTCTAGAGTTGTATGCATATGAGACATGGTGAAATGACATCCTCTTGATAGGATATTCAATTTGAATGGAAGCTTAGTTCTAGAATAAATTTTTTCTTCCTCTATACTAAGAAAATCAAATCCATCCTTATATTTATCAAATATTGGCTTGTTGTTGGAAAAGCCAATATGAGCATATTTTGGAATTTTTTTCTCGACAAGTCCAAAAAATAAGCACTCTTCATGATCATTTTGAGATTCAAGTTTGGGAGGCCATGATGGGTGGAAATACGCATTCTTCATGATCATTTTGAGATTCAAGTTTGGAAGGCCATGATGGGTGGTTTCATTACTAAATGTCAGGTATAGAAAAAATCCAATTATTTGTTTATGTGAATAATTTAATCTTTATTTTAGATCTCCTAGTTATGCACATGTTTTGTTGATGAGATGATGGTTGGTTTACTTGAGTATTTTCCTTATTTGGAGATGATCATATGTGCACTAAATCCCCAAGAAATGAAACATTGAGTACTTAATTCTAGTTAAAAAGGGGTGATCATATATTCACATTGGAATGTTACAGGCCATAAATTTGCTAACTGTGTCTCTCATTCGATGGAATGCATGTACAACAAAAAAATGTGCTTGTCAGATTTGTCTTCATCGAGCAAGGGAAGTTTAGGTAGACTGGAGTAAAGTGGGAGATCTAGTATTTATAATAGATATGGATCAAATAGAGGTGAGAAGGTTAGAAGAAAATTCCATAAATGCATGTATTTTTTCTTGCTGAAGGAAGGTCATCTTCTTATGATGCTAAGAGCATAGGTGACATTCAGGTGTCCGTGAGGTAAAAAAATCTAGTGAACAATGTGTACCTGTTGTGGTTAGCAAAAACCACCCTTTTTATTTAGTTTTAGCAATAAAGCTAAATAAATGGGGACTTTTCTAAAAAATAAAAAAAATAGCACTTATATTTCCCTTTGAATAAAACATGCTATCATAAACTTAGAAAAACACCTAGAAAAAAGAAGAAGAAGAAGAAGAAGAAGAAGAAGAAAGAAAAAAAGAAAAAAGAAAAATAAAAAAGAAAAAAGAAAGAAAGAAAGAAAGAAAGAAAGAAGGAAAAGAAAAAGAAAAGAAAAAGAAAAAAAGAAAAAAAGAAGAAAAGAAAAGAAAAAAAGAAATAAAGAAAAAAGAAGAAGAAGAAGTAAAAGTTTTATGTTAAGTTCCAAATAATATCGTTCTCTTAAATAATAAAACATCACATCGCAAAGGGTGATGGGGAACATCATATAAGCAAGCCTTTGGAATTGCAAAAATGTGATGCGAGATTGCGCGCCTTAAAAACTCATCTCACATCGCAGCTTTCATACGCCACAAATATCCCGATCCAGCGATATGCGATAAGGCATCTCGTAAATTGCATCTTGCAAATGCTCAAGGTGATAAATGATTGTTGATAATTTAGATTAGAGATATTGTGATCTGCAATATTGCAAAGCAAATCGCAAAATTTCTTTATCGCAGATCTGTAGGGCTCATCGTTCAATAAAGTTTTTCTCGTAATTCAATACCAAGTTATGGGCTTTAATGTCAGTTTAATGGTTAGTTGATGGTCATTTATGAGATAAGATTTAAAACTGATCGAAAGGTTATTTCACGTAGGGTGGTATATTTGATATGATTTCAGAATTAAAGAGCTTTCCCATCACTTTATCTGTTTCCTTACTCGTAAATTTGCAGGAGCAACAAGCAGAGTAATATACGTAGTAGTGTGCAGAAAGTAATGGGAAAGAATGGAAAGGCTTCTGTTGTAGAGGACAAAGAAATGACGCCCTTGTACATAGACACCACCTGTAACAAAGATGCCAGCATAACTACTTGGGAAGGCATGTACAATATGCTCGAAGAAGAAAAGCTGAGAGTTATGGAGGTTTAGGCAACAACAGACTTGTGCGGGTCATCTGAAGCATCAATCATTGAACTTGCATGTTCATTCTTGCATCAAATAGCGGCAAGAATGAAGATTCTTCCATACACAGACATGGTCAAGTGGGTACTAGATAATGTTGGAAATAATACTGAGAGGGGGGATGAATCAGTATTATTTGGTCAATTATTTTCTTTTTCAAACCCAAAACATATACCCTACTTCAGTTAGAGAAAACCGCGTATATATGCAACTACAAATAAGGAAACCCGCGTATATTATACAGACTTATAATTTAAAATATTCTACAGATGTTAAACATTACTCTGTACATTAGGATCATATAAACAGTAACCAGGAACAGAAAAAAAGAGCAGAAGACAATTACACAAAAGAACACAAGATATAAGGTGGAAACCCAATGTGGGTGAAAACCACCTGGTGCAATATGTCTCTATCTTTTCAATTAGAAATTTCTTTTTACAATGATTTTGCATTAGTGCAGTCCTTTACCAGTACGCAGGCTGCTACCTGCAGAGAGCTACAACCCTATCTCGTTTTCTAGCTTCTCCTGGAAGGGAGCTACAACCCCCTTAGTTCTTGTACTAGTTGAGATACTAGTACGTAGGCTGCTACCTACAGAAGACTACAACCTTCTCTTCCTTCCAGGGACCATGTTTCATAAATTTTCAGACTGGATCCACAAATAACATCAAGAATTTCTGCATCAACCAATCACCTTTTCACCAATCAAAACTGAATCAAAATAAACACTTCTCTGACGACTGTACCCAAATCATAATAACAGTAATCACACCCCACTTCTGAACCTACAACACTGTGGCAATAAACAAAAGTAGCTAGAACATAAATCAAGAGATGTACACTACTTCACTATTCAGAAACCACTATTCCAGCCTTAAGATTTTGACCCATCAATAGAACTTATCCTTCTCCTTGTGCTCAGGTTCCTTCTTCATTCAGATCCAGATCTGCACGATAACCCAATCACAGTATCCCAGTTCTAGCACTTTATCAGATATTCAATAATTCAGAAGATGCCTTGCCAAATGATCTCCTTCCTTTTTATAGCCTTAGGCCTTTCACAATACCACGGACCAAAAACAATAACAATTCAATACCATGGACCCAATACTTGGGATCAACACTTATGACGAGATACCATGGCCCAAAACCATAGGTTCAAATACCAAGGACTAAATACCACAGACCAAAACCATATGATAAAAAAATGTCGGACTAATACCATGAACCAACCATAAGATTTTCCATGTGCGTGTGCTTTTCTCTGCATGAAAGTGCGTGAACTTTTCTCTGCATGAAAGTGCGTGAAATTTTATCTTCATGAAAGAAACCCTTTTTTTTTTTTGCATGAAAGTGCGTGAACTTTTCTCTGCATGAAAGTGTGTGAACTTTTCTCTGCATGAAAGTGCATGAACTTTTCTCTGCATGAAAGGAACTCATGAAAGTGCGTGAACTTTTCTCTGCATGAAAGGAACATTTCTCTGAATGAAAGTGCGTGAACTTTGTTGCGCTATAATTTATCATCTGAGATGAGTGGGTTGCCATCAAGTACAACATATGTATCATAATGCCAACAATCTCCCCCTTTGGACTTGATGGCAATAACAACCAATCCATCTCCCCCTTTGACATCAAGGGAAAAGGGGCGGACTACCATACTCCCCCTGAGTACCTGCTGAAAACTCTGAACGAGCTCCCCCTTTGTATATGCTCTGTGCTGAAATACTGTCTGCAAAAGATGTTCTACAAGAAAGAACATGACTCCATACATTATAAGTAACCTTCCTATCATCAAGACTCATACATACATCCATCTCCCATCCAGGTGGGAATACACAAGATAGACAAAGCTCATTCATCCCAGGAATAGTGGGGAAACCAAAATAGGCCGTTACATGACCTTGATATGAAAAGAAGTACATGACATAGAGACAAGAACAACTATCAGCAAAATCAACCTTCAGACCGGCACACATTGATCTACTCCACCAGAAAACTCTTGAGAAATCAAACCAAGGACTTCTAAGATAATGCCAACAATGCATCATTAGAAGAAGATATGCTCCCCCTGAACCTGTGCCTGATGATCTCTGATAGACCCATTCGACCCACATAGACCGACAAATGTACGTGTATCCACCTGCGTACAACAGACAAGATTCAACAGTAGGATGATGTCTCAACAACCCCCAGCTTCTATATGAGGTATTCAAATGTCTCCTTGGACAATGGTTTGGTGAAAATATCAGCAACTTGTTCCTTGGAGGGAACGTATTCCAATTTGACCTTTTGTTCCAGCACTTGTTCCTGGAGAAAATGATAGTTGATCAATATGTGCTTGGTCTTTGAATGCATGACTGGGTTCTTTGAAATTTTGATTGCACTTGTATTATCACATAAGATGGAGATAGGTGGTGTACAATTTGATTTGAAATCTTGCAAGGTTTGCATCATCCAAAGGAGTTGGTGCATAGGATGGCAAACAACACATATTCTGCTCAGCTGTAGTAATGCAATAGAACTCTGTTTCTTGCTGAACCAAGATACTAATATGGAACCCATAAAGAATGCACCACCACTAGTGCTTTTTCTGTCATCCACGCTTCCAGCCCAATCTTCATCTGTATAAGCATGAAGAGTGAGATCCACATCTCTAGGATACCATAGGCCATAGTTTTGAGTTCCTTGAAGATACTTGAAAATTCTCTTTACTGCCTGAAGATGAGTTTCCTTAGGATTTGCCTGAAATCTTCCAACCATTCCTACTGCGTGCATGATGTCTGGTCGGGTACTTGTTAAATAGAGCAGACTTCCAATCATGGACCTATAGGTTGGTTGATGCACTGTTGCTGATTCATCATTTGCACTGAGGCTCCATCCTGTGACCATAGGAGTGCATACTGGTTTCGAATCTTCCATGCCATACTTCTTCAAGATCTGCTTAAGATACTTGGTTTGAGATAAAAATATACTGCCTTTATTTTGTTGGATTTGTAAACCAAGAAAATATGTCAGTTCTCCAAGCAAAGACATTTCGAATTCCTTCTGCATCACTAAGGCAAAGTTTTGGCTCATAGCTTCTTCATTGCTGCCAAAGATGATATCATCTACATACACAACAAGTATTAGCAATTTGTTATTTTCAATTTTTATATAAAGATTGCTATCTGTTTATTCTTTTGAAAAACCTTGTTGATGAAGGTATTTGTCGAGATGATAATACCAAGCCCTTGGAGCCTGTTTGAGACCATAGAGAGCCTTCTTTAGTCAGTATGCAAGATTTGGATCATTACCAAGGATGAATCCATCTGGCTGCTCAATGTACACTTCTTCTTCTAAGTGTCCATTCAGAAAGGCTGATTTCACGTCCATTTGAAATACTTTGAACTTCTAAAAGCTAGAGAGAGCAAGGAACATTCTGATGGCCTCAAGTCTAGCAACGGGAGCAAAGGTTTCTTCAAAGTCTATTCCTTCTTGTTGAGCATACCCTTTACAAACAAGTCTAGCCTTGTTTCTAATCACTTCCCCATTTTCATTCAACTTGTTTTTGAAGATCCATTTTGTCCCTATGACATTCTTATCTTTTGGTCTAGGAACCAACTCCCAAGTGTTATTTTTTTCTATCTGCTCAAGCTATTCATCCATTGCCTTGACCCAGAATTCATCTTTGCATGCCTCTCTTACATTTTGTGGTTCAGTGGAGGAAAGTAATTCCAAATAGCTTGAAGCTTCTGCAATTGTTCTTTTTGTTTGTATTCCTACCTCTTTTTGCCCCAAAATTTGAGATTCTGGATGATTCTTCTGAACGTACCTGGATGGAGTCTTTTCTTCTATCATTATTTGTTCTTCAGGCTCCTCATGGGTTTCTTCTTGATAGGTTTCTTCTTCATCATGAATCTGATTTGATGTTGATGGATAGTCCTCATCATCTTCGAAATCTTCAGATCTTACTTGCCTAGGAGTGTTTTCTTCTTCATCAACCACTACAACAATACTTTCAACAATTTTTCCAAGCCTTTTATTATAACACTTGCATGCTTTGCTGTAGGGAGAGTAACCAAGGAGAATGCCTTCATCTGCTCTAGGTTCAAACTTGCCAAGATGTTCATCAGTATTTTTGATATAGCATTTTCTTTCAAAAATTTTGAAATATTTTACCGAAGGAGTCTCACCATACCAGAGCTCATGAGGGGTTTGAGTGTTGTTCACCCAGACATTTTGTTTTGTTGAGAATAACAACTGCAGCAAATGCAGCTTCACCCCAGAAAGTTGTGGGAGTTCCAGACTCATCAAGCATAGCATGAGCCATTTGTTGAACCGTTTTGTTCATCCTTTCAACTACTCCATTTTGCTAAGGAGTCACTGTAGAGAATTCTCTTCTTATTCCATGTTCTTCACAAAAATCGAAAAATTCATTTGAGGTAAACTCCCCACCTCTATCAGACCTGAGGCATTTAATTTTGTGATATGATTCATTTTTGACCAAAGCTTTGAAGGATTTGAATTTTTCGAAGGCTTCATCTTTGTGCTTCATCAGTCCTATCCAAACCATCCTTGAATAGTCGTCAATGAATGATATAAAGTATTCTTCTCCCCGAGGCGACCTTTTCCTGAATGGACCACATACATCAGTATGGACAAGCTTAAGTGGCCTGCTAGCTGATCCTTCCTTCTCAGGGAAGTTAGTTCTGGTTTGCTTACCAAACTGACATGATTTGCATATTGTATTATCTAGAATTCTGATGTCTGGAAGACCACGAATTGCATGGTATTTGCATGCTTTACTTATCTGTGAGAAACTTAGATGCCCCAACCTCCGGTGCCATAGGTAGTGTTCATCATTCTTGCTCAAATAGCATTGTTGTTGTCCTTCTTTGAATATGTATAAATTATTTGGAGTTCTTATGCCTTTGATCACTGTTTCTCCTGTATCAAGATCACGAACACTACATCCATTTGATAGAAATATTACCTCTATTCCTTGATCGCACATATGACTGACACTCAATAGATTATGCTTTAAGCCATCAACATACATAACATTTCCTACTTTGACCTTTTCTTTTAAAAGAACAGAACCTTTACCTTTTATGAGTGCAGGGGTGTCATTTCCAAATGAGACCTTCTTCTCCTTCTCCAAGGCACTATATGACTGAAGTTTTTCTTTATCAGCTGTTATATGTTTTGAACATCCACTGTCGATGTACCATTGATTTTCCTGCCCTTCTGCATATAAGGCTATACCACATCTTTCTGGCTGTGGTTCTTTCATTCTCCATGTTTTGATATTTGAGGCTTGCTCCTTCT
This sequence comes from Pinus taeda, assembly GCA_000404065.3. Lineage (NCBI taxonomy): Eukaryota > Viridiplantae > Streptophyta > Pinopsida > Pinales > Pinaceae > Pinus > Pinus taeda. Next base: position 6,017 of record APFE031259661.1, on the reverse strand, counting down.
GAGTTGCTTGCCGGAACCTGCTCCTGCATTCAGAATCCTCATGACCAAAATTATTACAAATAGAACATTCTATTTCATTTTCAAGAGCAGAAAAGTTATTGTAGGTGCTTTTCATGATCCCAATCATACTCCTCTATTTTTTATTTTCTTTAGTCATGATAGTTTTGTAGGCAACACACTGAGCTGCTTTGTGTCCAAAGTTGTGACAAGAGAAACATTGGCCATTGAAGAAATTTTTGTGATTATCAACCCTGCGAACCGAACGATTATAGTTTTAATTGACATTCATTCTTGAGGAAAATTGAGAATGATTTACCTGTGGTCTGTTGTAGCTTCTGTTTATCCTCGAAGTAGATTGCCCCTAATTTTCTTGGTCATCTCTGTTCATTCTTGAAGAGAAATGTCCCTGATTTACCTGGTGAGTAGCATTGTGCCTTTTCTTTTTATTGTCAATTTGTTCACTTCTCCTTGCTGCATCAATATAACTTTTGGAGGTGGATGGCTTCTGTGCTTGAGATGCTTCTTCATTATATCCTAGAGCTGTCTTGATTAATGGAGAACGCTGTACTTTGATAATCTCATCTAACGTTTCAGATCCTTTAACAAATCTAAGATTAAGAGCTTTAGTTTTCTTAATCTCTTTTCTAAGTCCCACTATTTCACATTCTAACTTTTCATGATGTTTTTCAATTTTAGCCAATTGGAATTGCAGAGTATCAATAATCATATTTTTCTCTTCTAAACAAATTTTGAGTTTAGAAATCTCTTCATAAAGACCTTCTTCATCTATAGCATCCATGAAATCATCATCTTCAAA